>CAUYPO010124386.1:0-23174 GCA_963574435.1 Cheirogaleus major | reverse complement strand
TCCTGGATAGAGCTGGAACCCTTTCTACTAAGTGAAGTATCTCAAGAATGGAAAAACAAGCACCATATGTACTCACCAGCAAATTGGTATTAACGGATCAACACCTAAGTGGACATATAGGAATAACATTTATCGGGTGTTGGCCGGGTGGGAGGAGGGAGGAGGGGATGGGTATATACAAACATAATGAGTGAGATGTGCAACGTTTGGGGTATGGTCACGCTTGAAGCTCTGCCTCGAGAGGGGAGGGGGGCATGGGCAATATACGTAACCTTAATATTTCTATCCCCATAATATGCTGAAAGAAAAAAAAAAGTAGCTAGAAAAAAAAAGTAAACACAATAAGATAATAATAGTATTTAGCTCTGGATAGTGTAATTATGATTTGATTTGTTCCCTTTATTTTACATATCATTACTTATAAAATTTTCTGTAAAGAGTTTGTCTTACTTTAATAGTGGGAAAAATACATTATAAATTATAAAATAAAAAGAACAACCCGGCTGGTTGTGGTGGCTCCTGCCTGTAATCCTAGCACTCTGGGAGGCCAAGGCAGGAGGATTGCTTGAGCTCAGGAGTTCAAGACCAGCCTGAGCAAGAGTGAGACCCCGTCTCTACTGAAAAATAGAAAAATTACCCGGGCATTATGGCATGCGCCTATAGTTCTAGCTCCTGAGGAGGCTAAGGCACAAAGATCATTTAAGCCCAGGAGTTTGAGGTTGCAGTGAGCTACAATAATGCCACTGCACTCTAGAACAAAACTCTGTCTCAAAAAAAAAAAAAAAAAAAAACCTACCACGAAATATCTTCATCTCTTTTCCTCAAAATAAAGTATCAGATACAGTGAAATATGATCACTGAAGTCCCCCCGGCACTTTTCTGAAAGGTGAATAACAACATGGAATCTCTGCCTTATTTCATACCAACAGAACTCTAAGGTGATAAAAATAACCCAAGTTGAAAAATCACATCACTATCTAGGACCTGAAATGCCACCAGTGCTTTACACATGGTATTTAAAATTCTGTAGAAACTATTTTTAATAAAAATAATTCAGATTCAGGTTTGATGCACAAAAACAGAACTAATAATTTTATTTAATATTTAAAAGTAAATGACAAAAATAAGAACCAATTTTTATCCTTCTAAAACACCCCATCAGGTTTGGATGACTGGGACAGTCTCCTCTGCTTTGGATGGTTTGTGTTCATCTCACTGGGAAAGTAATGCTATGGGAGAAAAATAAAGTAGGGTTAAATAACTTCAAAGGACTAGTATTATACTATAGTTTGTTATAAAAGGAAATGACTGCAACAAAATTCTCAAACTCTGTTTACTAAATGTTATGATTAACTTACATGCTTTTCAGTTTGCTGGAGCACCATCTTATGTTACTTTGAGGCATACAGATAAAATAGAGTATAGCAAATACCATTACAGAGATAATTTCTGAATAACAAAGTTAACTTCCATGCCTCAGTGAATGGCTCACAGAAACTAACTTTTGTTAGTCTAGTTATAATGTTATATATACACATGTATGTGTCCATGTATACATGTATACACACATAAATTGCATTAAATTTATACAAGGTAATATAGTAGTATGAATAATAATGTGCATGCATTAGGATTATAAAATATATTTATTATCTGAAATAAATAATATATATCCTATGTAAATATATACATATATAATACCTTATATAAGGATTTTCTTTTGTTTCTCCCGAGATAAGTCACTTTTCCTATTCATCTAGTCCAAACTTCTCATTTTGAAGATTGGTGCATTGAGGCCTAGGAAAGTTAAGGGGCTTGCCAGAGTGCCAGAGCCTACACTGTAAATTATGGCAAAACTGGTACTAAAGCCAGAGTCTCCTGACACTATGTCCAATGGTCTGTTATTCCACTCTTCTACTTCTCCGTAACTTAACACCTTCAATTTGAGTTGCACATTGCAATTTTCAAAGCATTGCACATACATTACATTGTTTAAGCTACATGAAAAATCTCAGATGATAGTAGCAAGGAGCTGAAAGGGTAATTTATTTGCCCATGGAAACACTGTTACTTAACAATCTGGGACTCCCAGTCCAGGACTCTAGTCCCTGAGGTATACTTTTTTTTCTCACCAATCATTGTATTCTTACTTGGCCTTTCACAGTTATTTTGGGAGGAGGAAGCCCAGGCCAAGGTCAAGAGATCTATAAGCCTGTCCAAGTGAAGTCCAGGTAGTCCCTGGCGTATGATTCTGAGATACCTCTCTCAACCTCTTCTAATGCTGCATTGTGCAGGTTTGGGGAGCAAGTAGCTGTAACTAACAGCAAAGATTCATGACTCAATCCCAGGTCTATCAGACTCCTGAGCCATGCTCCTTCTTCTGGATATGTGGTATGGTCAACACACATTGGGAACTGTGGCCATTTTTATTTAACAAGGGTGTCTATCATGGAGCCTCAGAGTCAGAGTGGCAGATTCCGTTTCTTTGCTCCCTTTGAAGGGCTGAACTGTGTATACCAAATAATGTGGTACCGAAACAATTTAGCACATTTCTTGTCCACTTTCCTACCATCTAAATATGCCTAGTGATAAATATCTTTTCAGAAGCTGGCCCTCCTGTGGTCCAAACGTTTGTGGTGTAAAAAATAAGTGTCAGTCAAACCAAGATGATGGTAAAAAGATAAAGCTAACAAGAATCAAAGATTGAGCACTTCAACTTTATATCCTATATAAATTACCTCTGGTCTCTTGCTCCTTTTCATCATCTTCCTTATCTTCCATTTCTGTCTCTAAAATTTCAGCATCCCTCTTCTGTTTTTTTCTTTGTTTCTTCAAACCCCTTAACATTCTATTGACTTTCCTTCGTAAAGGATTGGCCCACTTGCTGTAACATGAAAAGTTCAAGTGAAACTTTATGTCTCAGCAGTGATAGAATAACAATGGGGGGTTACAGGAAAAGGATATTTTCCCAGATAATTCTTTACACTTTCCCATCTGATTTTTTTAACTGACCAGATTTAATAAATCTGATAGAAAGTATTACACTTGGTATGCTCATATTTATCATTGTCACCATCACTATTATTCTATTAATATATACAGTCATTTTGATCATGTGATACTCCATAACAGGAATTCTGTCCTGCTTCCCTCTGTTGACATCAATGTTACCCACCCTTCAACATCCAGCTTAGATATTATCTTGTCTAGAAAGCCTTCCTTTAGAGGGATTCTTCCCTCCTACGAACTTCAAATATAAATAGTAATAGTTCACATTACATTAGCATTTACAATTTTCAAAGCACTTTCACTTACTATTGCTATGATTTGGTATTCAATCCCATACTTGTGTTTTTGTGGACAGTAGGTGAAGGGATATTTGAGAGGTTATCATATGCCAAGAACTTGGCTAGGTGCTTTACATACTTTATCTCATTTAATCCTCACAATAACCCTAGAAGGTGGATAGTGTGTTTTCTATTTTACAAAAGATCAAATGCTTAGAGAGGTAAGATAACTCAGCCAAGGTCACACACAGCTAAAAAATGGAGATGCTAGGATTTGAATGTAAGTCTGTCTGACTATAAAGTACAGACTTTTTTCAAGAAACCACACTGCAGTGTTAGCTAACAATGGCTAACAACAGCAGGTATGATAGACTTCCTACATGCCAAGGCCTGTATACAAGCACTTTATGTCTATGATCTCATTTAATCTTCATGATGACTTGATGAGGCAAGTGCTATTTCTATCATTTCTATTTTTCAGATGGGGAAAACGAGGCACCAAGAGGGAAAGTATAATAACTTGCTGAGGTCACCAAAGTATTCAGTAGAAAAGCCAGGATTCAAATCCAGACCTACCTAAATCTAACGTATAATCTCTCCCCCACTCTGCTAACCTGTCTTTTTCTCCCCTCCAAGCTTGAAAATTTCTTCTGGCTGGAACCTTACCTTATAAAATTTTATACCTCACAGAGAAAAAGGAAATTTTAGTTGATTTTTACCAAGAAATGTTAGTAGATTTTTATGTTTATAAGGCTTTCACTTCCTAAAGAACTAAACACAAGCCAAGAAGAAAAAATAGGAATGTTCATGGCAGAGGTTAGGGAAGGAAACCCAAAAAGAGAAAGAAAGAAAAACTTTGCATATGATATTATGAAGAGGTAATGACAGACAAATAATCCCATCCCCAGCTCAGTGCTAGATACAGAAGAGCACATCAGGACCCTGACAGTGCTACTTAGCTATGCAGAGCAACCAGGTTCTGAGCATGTGGGGCCCAGAGATAGATATGCCCGACTTTAAAATGATGACTTTGAAGGTAATACTCACTTTTCTCCCCTAAAACTTCATTACTGGGTTGTCACTGAGCTCCACTGGGTAAGACAGATGCGTAGCAAATAAATACCTTTTTCTCAATTAATCATTAAAAAGTCCCCAGACATAAATGAAATAGTGAGTGAAGGCCAAAAATTTATCTATATGATTTACCTATGGTCTCTTTTTGTTGCCATGTTGTTAACTGCGGTCTAAAAAAAATAATAACTGAAACAACTACAAAGTTCTCAGTCCCTTGGGGCCAGAAGTGCTTCTGAATATGGAATTTTTTGGATTTTAGAAAGGTAATATGACATTATATGTTGCATATTACAGGATACTCCTATCGGGTCTGGGCAGCATCTCATAGTCAAACAGTAACATTTCTGCAACAAAATTTAAGAATGTTCACTCTAAGCATTAAATACTGACTAGAAAGAATCTCAGGTCAGGTCAAATCAGGTTTTGCTGCCAAATGAGTTATGAAAAAAATCTTTAGGTTTGTAGAACTTTTTGAATTTCAGGATTTTACAGAAGAAATTGAGGATCTTATACTTTTTTCTAATGCTCTGACTTCAATATATCCTACTTTACGTTATTAAAATGACTATGTTTTCTTTATCTGTAGATTTGATTTTAAATCTGGTGGTGTGCATTTCATTTTCATTAACAAAAATAAATGCAACACAGCATTATTACTTCAAAATGCATGCACGGGTCTAGGTTTCAGAGGACTTGGTTTTAGGTTTAGCCTTATCACTAACTGGTAATGTGGCTAACATTCATTACCGAGATCCAAGGTTAGATGTTCTACCCAATATCTAATGAGAATGCCTATGGGAGAAAGTAGAGGTAAAATGACTTGTCCAATGTCCTAGAGGTGATTTTGTTTTCATATAAAATGTCATATATCATGGCCAACATATTCACACTGAAAAGTACAGGTCAATTTGTCACACACCCATCCACTCACTGATACATTTGTTCCTTTATGAAATAAACATTATTCTAAATATTAGAGACATAAAAATGAATAAAACATGTGACTTGCCCTCAAGGAGCTTAAAATTTAGAACGGAAGATACACATACGGGCTGATAATTATATCACATTACAATAAGTTTAAGTAGAGCTAAGTAGAGATTGGTAGAAGACAAACAGGAAGAAGTCTGACTCAGTGTGGGCAGGAGGTTTGGGGTAAGCTTCCCAGAAGAGGTGACATCTAAACTGAGGCTTTCATCCTGAGTGAAGTAAGCCAGATAAAGAAGAGTGGAGGTGGAGAAATGCATAAAAGCATTTCAGTCAGCGGGTATTCTTTGAGAAAGGCTCAGAGTGGCAAGGGAGCCTGTTGTCTGTAAACGTCAAGTAAAGCAGCATAGCTGGAAATGCTAAGTGAGCCCACTAGAAATTTCTAACGACAGAGATGCACACAGTTATGGACCTTTTTTTCCTCTAAGAACTCCCAGGAGCCTAGATCCAAGAGCAAAGAACTGGTATGGATTCAGTCTCAATGAAAGAAGGGGCTGGAAGGGATGGATTAAAGTCCTAGACAATAGAATCCAGGCTGGGTAAAGAAAGAAGATAATGTTAGGAAGATAGCAGACCAGAGTAAAAGAACCTGGAGGTCTCAATGAGTTAAAGAACAGATGGAGCAAGAATAAAGCAAGGAAAAAGCCAGAAGACAAGGTACCCATCATCAAAGAGTAGGGTTTTGAAGTTCAATATTTCAGAGATTCAGAGGTCAAATTTTCGGTGAATGGCAATATTCAAGATATGGGCATGAAAGTGAGTGGCCAATGATGAGTACAGGAGAGATTCATTGGAATTGAATATATCAGGGAACTCGGAGGCTAGTGGCTCAAACAAATGAAAAAAGTTTATCAATGAAGGAATTTGTTGAGTGTTCTAGAACCTCAAGAGTTTAACATAACTGAAAAGATGGCTACATGAGAAAATTACCAGTGCCTGAAGAATCACATGAATCACCTTGGGAAGACTGTACAGTAAACATTAATAAGTGAGAAATTAGAAAGAAACAAATGGCTCATAACATAAATAGTGTGTTAGTCCACTTTACATTGCTATCAAGGAATACCTGAGACTGGATAATTTATAAAGAAAAGATATTTATTCGACTCATCGTTCTGCAGGCTGTACAAGATGCACGGCACCAGCATCTGCTTCTGTTGAGGGTTTCAGAGAGCCTCCAAGAAAGGTGGAAGGAGAAAGGGAAACAGGCATGTCATATGGCCATGGAAGGAACAAAAGAGAGAGATGGGGGACCAGGCTCTTTTAAACAACCAGCTTTTGAGTGAACTAATAGAGGGAGAACTCACTTATTACCTCAGGGAGGGCACCAAGCAATTCATGAGAGATCCACTCCCATGACCAAAACGCCTCTTGCTTGGTCCCAAATCCAACACTGAGGATCAGATCTCAACATGAGATTTAGAGGGAACAAACATCCAAATCATATTATATAATGAGGCTGCCCAGGACTCATTTTAAAGAAGAGATAATCAGCTGAGAAAGAACACAATACCTAGAAAGTGTCTAGACCAAAGTAGGAGCTCAACAAATATTTTCAGAATGAATGAATGAATGAATGAATGAACAAAGCGTTGAACTAAAGAGAGTCTAATGCAGTTCCAAATGGTCTGCATATCACATTGATTTGAGTGCCTTAAAAAAAAATACAAATTTCAGGACCAAACCTCAGAACCTCAGACTTAATAAATCAGAATCTCTAGGGTACAGCCTGGAAATCTGTATTATTAAATAATACCAAAGTTACTTCCACAGAAGCCATCTATTAATATATGATAATTGTTTTTATCTGTACCTCTTTATGGACTATGAATTTTTACCTTGGATCCTTGAATAATGGATGTCATTTATTAGATTATGTGTCCCTTGAGAGCACAGAGTATGATCTGATTCATCTCTTTGTCTTTCACAGCGCCTAACACAAGCCTGGAACTCAGACATTCTTGAATGCATTAGAAGTTCTTGAATGATATAATGAAATGAAATAGTACTATTTTAAAAAGATGAGTCTGACAGGACATTCCAGGATGAATTAGAGGGAGAGTAGACTAAGAGTCCAGTTATATGTCCAAACAGGTTTGGCGGGCATCCTGACTCCTTCTTTACCTAAGGGCAAAGCCATATATTCATTCCTATTTAAGTACCAGGAACTTCTCCAGGACCCACCCCGTAACCATCTTCTAAACCCCACTTGCAGCTCCATTCTAGATATTGTCTCTCTTGTAATATCCCTTTAGATTAGACATATCATTACGATGCCCTCATCAGTTCCCAACCTTGCCTTTGCCCTTAGATGCTAACCTCGGTTCCTCTTCCAAAACCATTTGCCCAGGGTGGGAGAGAGCATTCAGACCTACACTAAGTTATGACAATAAAATAGGAGAAAGGGCAAACTCCAGACTCATTTCAAAGGAGAACAACAACAACAACAAAAATAACAAGGGGACTAAGCAAACAGATTATATATTGAGAATAAAAGAAAGGAAATAGTCACAGATGACTCCAAGGTTCTAACCCGGGAGACTAAAGAAATCACTGACAGTAATAGAGGGGTCTCAAGGGGAGATAATTTGGGAGAAAAAGCAGATGAGTTCACTTTTGCACATGTTGCATTTAAGGTGCTGACAAAACATCCAATTCATAAGAGCAATTGGAAACGTGGAACAGGTAGAGGTGAAGATTTCAGGATTTAGATTTAAGAGTCATTCACCCAGAGAATCTCAGAAAATTATGTTCAGAAAGGACCTTAGAAATTAACTAACTCAATTTTCTACTCAAATTTTGTAAGAAAATTCATACCCAAAGTTCAGCATACCCATGAAACTGGCCATAAAAGTGGAATTAGAATACAAGTCTTTTTAAATGTTCTTTCTACTGAATACTTCTAACATTCTTTGATGAATGAGAACAAGGTTTTGGAAAACAACCACAGTAGGGAGAACAAAGAAAATCCAACTGGGATGAATCATAATGGTAAGGAGAACAATGAAATCCAAGGGAGGAAAGTTTCAAGAAAGGAGCAGTCAACAGTGTACCATGTGACAAAAAGGTCAAGTTGGACAGGAATTGAAAAAAGGCCACTGTATTTTGCACTGAAGTTATTACTTTGCAACATAATGTTCTTTTAATAGTACCTACTATTCCAGAATTCTCTAAAATGCTGCCCTTGGAGTCCTTGCACTGGGAACACCTCAGACATATAATCCACATATAATGAGGTTCTCTTATTATTTCAGTAATTAAATTACCTTGAACAGAGTCCAAGAAGAGCCAGCTTAATATGAATTTCAAATCTATAGTGACTCTTGTTAGAACAGAGTTCCAGTTTGCTCACATTCTCATCTGACATCTTTTATCAACATTCTTAGAGCCTAGTCACACTTTTTAAACTTATAGGTTTTATTTCCTTCCTCTGAATTCAGACGTCTATAGTCCTAGGAACTTCAAACCTTCTAGTAGTTGGCTAATTCCTGCATAAAGCTTTTCAAAATAACATTACTAATTATATTGTACAGTATAATGAAACACATAAACATGAGGATTTGAAAATGTAGATGTCTATTTTTTTCTTTTTTTTTTGAGACAGAGTCTCACTCTGTTGCCCTGGCTAGAGTGCTGTGGAGTCAGCCTAGCTCGCAGCAACTTCAAACTCCTGGGCTCAAGTGATCCTTCTGCCTCAGCCTCCTGGGTAGCTGGGACTACAAGCATGCACCACCATGCCCGGCTAATTTTTTCTATATTTAGTAGAGACGGGGTCTCTCTCTTGCTCAGGCTGGTCTCGAACTCCTGAGCTCAAACGATCCACTGGCCTCGGCCTCCCAGCGTGCTAGGATTACAGGCATGAGCCACCGCGCCTACCCTAAATGTCTATTTTTTAAACTCAATGGGTGATTTTTAGGCAATTTTTGACACATTTATTCCCAATTCTTTACCTCTCATTCTTATAAAATAAGTGGCATTAAGACTATCAGCATAAAGAAAACCACATTATAATACAGAGAATCACGCAGCAGGATTTGTCTAAATGTAGAAATTTTCAGTATCAGCCATCCGGCAAGCAGCAACATTCAAAGTGTATGGGGGAATGTGTTTTTTACATCATTTGTGTATAAGATGATCTACACTCTTTTAAAAAATCGTTTTTTTATTAGGTGAAAGAAAACATAGTTTTTTCATTTTTCAAACTGAGTTCTGAATTTTTTCTTAATTTGAAGCTACAAATTCAATTCAATAGAAAGAGTAAAACATGAAAATGCACTTCATCTGAGTTTAATAGGCAGGGTACTATACTGTTTGAATTTTCCACCTTATCTAAACTATGTACACACTCAAGTATCTTATCACTACATAATCCACAGATGTTTAACTGGCATATGCACACAGATTTAAACTTTATCCAAAAACAGATAAAGATTAGAAACTGAATTTGGCACTTGAGACTATTGTATTGGCACACTATTACTGTAATGGGAACAATTCAGCCATCTCCCTTCTCCCCCTCCTCACTTAAAGCCCTCCTCCCCTGCTTCCTTTTGTCCTCATTGACTTGTTTTATTCCTTCCTTCTCCTCTCTAAGTCTTAAGCCTACCAGTGACACTTAAACCTAATGAAGCTCTGATCCCTATTAATGAGGATAAAAATGGGTTACATTACATAAGCTTACATAAGCTTGAGGATGCAATGAATTTCATAACACATCTTACATGCTAGTTTAATAAGGCTATTAATAGCAAATTCTTAGAAAGCTTTTCACTAATGTCCTCTGCTCCCTTTTGTATATGTGCAACCAGTTCAAGCTGGTTTGAGTTCTCTGTGTAACTGGTTCCTATCACACCTGAACTCAAGTAAAGTAGAAATAAACTAGAAATTCAGTTATTGATTATTCCAGGGGCAAAGTTCAGCTATGCCTGATTAGAAATGACAGTCAGTTAAGGCGTCTGTAGTGAGGAGACCCTCATCTGGATGTAATGAATTTTGTGGGAAGGCACCCTCCCTATCTACTCCAACTCTTGTCTTCCCTTCAAAGCTAGCTCAAATGGCACCTCCACCATTGAGCCTGCCCTCACCTCTCCCACTCACATTAATCTTCACTGCTTCAGAACTTTTATAAATTATTGCTACCGTTCATTTTAGTCTTTAGTTATAATCCACCTTATATTGTAATTGAATTTGTTATGCTTGGTATTTGCTTTAAGGTGGATTTAAGCTCCTTAAAAGTAGGGCCTATGTCTTAGACGTTTCTTTTTTACTTTTTTTTTTTACACCATTTACACCATTTTGTACACCATTTACACTGTTTATACTTGTGAATTGAGCTTTTACATTTTCTCTTTTTTTTCTGTATCCTCCACAATACCTAGCACAAGCAGACATTGAATGAATATGGTCAATTGTGGAAAGCATGAATTAGACACCAAAAAAATGAAGTACATTTGGCTCTGAAGAGTGATTATCCTCTTCACCTAAATTGCTTTTACTTCTCTCACCAACTCAGATTGCTTCTCATTTTTCATTCCTCCAACTCCTACCAGTTGTTGGCTCCTTAGGTGATCTGTAAACAAAAGGCACTATCCAAATTGCAGGGATCAGGGAATGTCAAAACATTGTTTGTTTTGGCTTGCAACTGAAGGCCAAGAAGAGAGCTACAACAGCTTTTTCCTAAAGGAATGAGGAATTGTCAAATATTTAATGTACAAGACAGGACCCAGCAGGAAGAAGAGCTTAAGAGTATCTTCCAATGCCTAAAGAGCAAGAGAGTTCCTCCAACAGAGGCCAAGATCATGTTACTGTAGATCCACATATAGCAAATGTAGCTTCCCTGATTTAGACAAATAACAATGTTTGGCTTCTTTCTTTTCCTTTTAAAGTGACTACAGCTATTTTCCTTTTATGGAGTTATTTATTTGACATACTCTAATATTTTATCTATCTCTTTATTCTTTGAAATGGAGAACAGGATGTTAAGGAGTTAAGGGGATAGTCCTAAGGAGATATCTGGCACCCCCAAAATAGTCTTTGGCCTCCTTTTAGCTCCTTGCTTGATGGGGATGGATCTCCCCATTTTGACATAATTATTCTCCTTGCTTCTAAAATCAGCCTACCACGAAAAGCTGACACTGCCCCATCCATTCTCAGTCATTGCTCCTGGAAACTCAGGTAAGCAGTAAGCTGAAACTTCCACGTGCTCAATGGATCATGACAGGTAGCTCAGGATGACAGAAAGAGCATACTGCTCTTACACAAATATTATAGTAAAATAAATAAATAAAGCATAGTAAACCAAAATGTATGATATTCAATATATATACTTATTCATATTATACAACTCTATCAAGCAGTTTATATTATGAAGAAAGAAGAAAATACATTCTTATCAGGGGATAATCCTTTGGATATCATTTCAGAGAAAAAAATCTAGTGGGCCTGAACATCCCCATAAAAACTCCTTGGCAGAGGCATAACAGAGGGGCCATAATGAAATTACTTTACCAAGCTTATTATCCCAGACATTCTCTAAATTGCATGGTATAATCCTAGCCAGCAATTTCTAGCTAATATTATCTAATTTTTATTCATGGGTTATTTTTTCACAGGAAACCAAGCTTCAAAAAGAAGGAAGGGTCAAAAATTCCACTCCTACTCCCAATCACCTGGGAAAAGAAAAAAAAATGAGAGAAGCCAAGGAACAGAGATTATTCCCTTAGAATAGGAAACTAAGTGAAATCTGAGGAAAAAAATTGACCATCATATACAAACTGGAATATCTGAAGTTCTGTGACTCAACAGTGAATTTAAAATGGTCTGTTAAAGTGATATAAGGAAAGGCTTGATGATGTTTATGGAAAGTAAGGTATGGTCTAAGTCTTCCGGTAAAATCTAAACAATTTTTTTGTAACTCAAATACTACTTTCCCATTAACTTGGATGAAAACATCAAAGACTCTTAATCTTTTACAAGTACCTTCCCTTTACCAGAGAATTGAAGGAGGTACTTACTCTGAGGGTAGTGACTTGCCAACCCTGCACTTGCACAAACCTGAGAGTGAGTGCTTCCTTAACACCATGCTCCAAGTGCCTCACTCACCTCACTCTAGTCCTGACTCAGCTTTGTACCTCCATACCCACTCTGTCCCAGTAGTAGAAAGCCATTAAAATAAAATTAAAAAAAATTGGAAGCATCATGCTTATAGTCCACTAAGATTTTGTATAAGATGCTAAGAAGAATCTCACACAAATTGGCTTGAAGGCAGGACAAGGCTTTAAGATTCAATGGTAGATGACCATTAAAGACAAATGGTGGATGATTCAATGGAGACTAAAACTTCTGGTAACCATTCTGATTTACATTTAATCGCCACCCCCACTCCACACACCCTCAGCTCACTGATTTATTTTTCCTTCTAATTGGAGTTGTGTTTGATGAGAGAATGTAAAGATACTATGCAAGAGGATGTGTTCAATTTATGGAAAAATAAAATAACATGCATTTTTAAGAAATATTATGATTGTTCCACTTTGAGGTTTTTCCTAGGCTACCTTCTTTTCAACATAAAGAACCCAGATATAATCCCTATATTTCTGAAGCATATGAATAAATGTGTCTACATACAAATATCTCTGTATACTCATCAATCTTCAAATAAATGTTTGTGTTTGCCTACCTCCTCCGGCAAAGAGAGAAGCAATAAAGGGGCAGCCATCCCAGGATGATCATGCTGAACGCACCAAGCCCAAACATCCGGAACATCTGCGTAGGCTCTGTTGGTTTAATTATATCCTGTTACTTTTATGACTTAAGCAAGAGAAGAAAATCTGAGCTCTTTCATAAAGTCTTTATAAAAAATACTATCAGTTAATAAAGTAAAATGAGGAGGCATTCTTATATAACAGGTAAATATCCTTTCTACTTTGTAAGTAGCAGGAGTTCATGAAATGTTCTTGAAATATAACTGAAGGCTACATTTTCCATATGTGCCCCCCAATGGAAGCCTTAACAAAATGATCCTACTATTTTTGTTAACAGATTATTATGATGCATAGTATATATTATATATTATGTATATAATATAGTATATATTTTTTCCTGTTGCCCTAAATGTGCTTTTGCCTTGGCCATATGCTATACATCCTAGGGAACTTGAGGAGCAAATTAATCTGTGAACAGTTAATTTGGTAAAGAAATGGCTTCTTAAATGTTTATTTCCAAATTACAAAACATTAAATTAAACAAAGAATCAAGACTTCCAGGTAAATAAGCATATTTTAGTCTTGTATTCATTGGGAAATGCATTCTAATGTGATTGGGGAATTGTAAGTCACGATTCAATTTTTTCCTCTATAAGAACCAAATGTCTCTTCACACATAATATAAAGACCCAATTGATAAATGAATTATAAATACCATGTGATAGTGTTAAAACTGGAATAGTATATTCATGATCAGGTTTTACTTTCCATTATTAATACTACACGTTCAAAAAAAAGCTGTAAATTGAATAGGGACTATATTAACCTAAGATTGTTTTGCATGCATCCTTTTTGTAATATCTGTTAGTGTTTCATCATATCAAATCCATTCATCATGAGACCAACTATCCAAGTGAAGGTAGCAAAAACAGTGTACTTCTTAAAACTCTGTAAAGAAAAAACATCTTAAGAAAACTAATTCAAAAACAATAGAACAAATAAAAACTAATAAATATACCTTAACAAGAAACATTCAATTCTACTGTTACATACTGAGATATTGAAGACAAAATAAATAGGAAGAATTCTACTCAGGAAGAAAAACTGGGAAGAGAAAAGTAAGCTAGGGCATGCCCAATTGGTATCTTCTCCCGGAAATTGGGGGTTATACCTCGTAGAGCTTGGAACCTTTGGACAAAAGACAGAGAGTGACTAAAACAAAAGAAAAGGTAAGGCCAATTTTGAACTGCCACAGTCACCATCTAAGGGCTAAACAGAAACTGATCCTGAATAGAGTCCTGATCACCTCAGGACTTTCTAACAACACCATTACTCTAGGACTGGGAAACCCTTTTAAGTGTTTAAGGTGGGAGACCCAAATGTGAACGTATGTCATTGTGACCTGTTTATTCAATTTTTAAAAAAAAATAATAAAATAAATGAAAGAGGATGAACTTACTATCTCTTAATGGGGCATAACAGCTGAAGCCACTGGTCCCAAGTGATGAAAAACAGCATTTGTATCTCAAACATTCACTCTCGTTAAGGTCTTGCAGCTGATTACAAGGCTTTGCCACCTGATTCTCCTTTAGTATGCATGCTTTTAGAAACAGAAATTTAAGAAAAATAATTCAGCACAGTTAATAAGCACTTTCCCTAATTAAATAATTACTGCAAGGCAAAAAAAGAAAAACATTTACACTGCTACATTCAAAGATTGAATGACAAATATACAAATAATGATGAATGCTAAAAGAGTTAAACTACAAGTTACCACAAAGTTATTAAACATCACATTTTAAATTTTAGATGAACTGCAGAAATACACAAATTGTTAATTGTTTTTAAAAGACCATAAATCATGAGCTGAGTGGTGGTAATACAAATATAACACAGAAGGAACTAAATATTAATAACAGGACAAATGGATTTAAAACTAACACCCTGTTAAAATGACAACACAGATATCCTCTCACTTAATTTTGCAAAGCTACAGAAACTCATTCAGTACATCAATGAGAATGAATGTAAGTAAATTCACATAGTTTACTGCTAAAGAGTAAGGTAAGTGATACTTTTGGTATTGACCTACTTTTTGTGAACACCTAGCATATTGGCACTATAATATATTTTAAGATTCTTCTTTTTGGCCCTAAGTTATGACTCTATAATTTTGCATAGGCAATGATTTATGGCATGAACACCAAAATTCATGCAACTGTAATAAATTCATACATATATCAATCCAAAAGACTTGCAAGCTCAAATAGCTGATTTTTAAAAATAGCCTGCTTTAAAAAAGAAACAAATAACAACTAAAAAGACCAATATCATATTTTTATTCAAGAAAAACATACACAGTATGTCTTAAGACCAGAATAGATTCAGTTCAATTTCCTATATCATTAACAGCTACAGACTTAAAAAAAAAAAAAACTGATGTTTTATAATCACTCTAAAGCACTTCAACATCAGCAAAGAACAATATAATTGTTTTAAGCATATTTTAATATATTAGTATATTTTATTATATTACTCTTCTTTAAAGATTGGAAATTCCTGAAGTTAACATAAAAAATAACAATAGCTACCATTCATTAGGCACCTATTTGGGCCAGGCACCTTGCTTTACACACATTACTACTAATCTTTGCAACAAACTCCCAAACTGCATTTCACAACTTCTATTTTAAAAATAAGAAAATAAAAGATCAAAGTAACTTGTGCAAGGTCACAAATTTAATGCATTATCAGGTGGCCTGGATATTCATTACTCAAACATTTTAGACACATGAGAGTTTATCCTATCTTGCTGTTATAAGCAATTGGTTCTTCAATTCTTCCAGGCCCACAGTGACTCTTTTCCCCCACATCAGACTGTATCTGGAATACCATGTTCAGTTCTGGGTGTCACAAACCCAGAAAAGGGTGACAGTAGTCAAGACCTAGTTAGAGATGGGATAGACTCCCTGTGTTCTGAGTTTCTCACCATTGGTACTGTTCAAACACCACTTTCCAGGAATGTTAAAGAGAGGGTTAGGGGCTGGGCACGGTGGCTAATGCCTGTAATCCCAGCATTTTGGGAGGCCAAGGCAGGGGCATTGCTTGAGGCCAGGAGTTCAAGACCAGCCTGGGTAGCATAGTAAGACTCTGTCTCTACAAATAATAATAAATTAGCCAGACATAGTGGTACTTGCCTGTAGTCCTAGCTACTTGTTACTTGGGAAGCTGAGTCAGGAGGATTGCTTGAGCCTAGGAATTCAAGGCTGCAGTGCACTATGATCATGCCACTGCACTTCAGCCTGCGAAACAGAGCAAGACTGTTCCCCACCCCAAAAAAGGGTTAGGGTTAAATCATAGAAGAGACAGGACTAGATGATCTCTAAGATCCCTTCTAATGTTGAACTTCTGTTATTTCATACTTAAATTACATCTGATGGAACTTTATGCTAGATATTAAAATTAACTTTCAGACTCAAATTACTAAGAGGCACTTGTAATTTTAAAGAATAAAAGGGTAGAACATTTTTTATCAGGTTTATGCATATAATTTTGTCTAAATTGAGAAGGATCAAGTGACCTCTCAAGATTTCCTGCCAGTGTGTCTTAAGGTTATCATTTTAATCTGTGAGAGATGAGTGTTTTACAAACAACAGCCTAATGACAAAATGACACATTTTTTCAATGCCTAAGTGGTAAGAGTGTTTATTTTCATTTTTATGGGGGAGGAAAGAAATTGGTTAAAAATATTTCACATTTTATGAACCTGTAGTTATTCTTTTCAAGTAAGACAGTATGAACATTTTATAAATATTTAATGTTTTCAAAGATTTGAATCAATCTAGGTCAGATGTTTCCATTAAAATGGAACAATTAGATTTTGTTGGGCAAAATTATTATTTCATACAAGTGATTTTACTGCACCAGGTTGAAGAAATATTTGGAAGATATATATATCTTATTTAGACTATTTTCAAAGGTGACTTCAGTGTTTGTTTAATGTAGTTGTTATAGGTAACTACATGACAGTTTATATCTGCTATTTTCATAAACTCTAAAGCTTAAATAATCATTTATTGTTTATGACCAACTTTGGTACTCACTACACCATTCTTTTAGCCTACCATAACACCTTTCCAGATTTCTTTTTTTTTTTTCACTCAATTTGACTATGGCAGTATTTTTGATTTGTTTAAGGAACTTGTTTATTTTGCTATTCTCACTGGCAGTAGGTATTATAATGCCTATTTTGTACTTGATGAAATCAGTATCAAAAAACAGAGATTTATGCAAGATCACAGAAGAATTCAGTGGTAGGGTCTGGAATTAAACAATTGAATTGTTTAATTCAATTGTTTAATTCCAGACAAATTGAATACAATTATGAATACAAATTTTGTGCTTATATATGTACAACACATTTTGTTAGAATAAATTCTCCATGATATTTAATAAAAGTTTTATCTTTGTAATTCACATATGTCAATTTATGTGAAGCTTCTCCTTGAAATGGTACCACATGCTGTACAAAATGAAATGTGTTTATTTATGTTTATAATTCTCAGGAGTGCTTGATAAACACATTATATACAGAATCACAAAAAGACGATGTGACTTGAAACCTGGACTTTTTATCATTAAAACAGATGGGAAGACATCTGGTATATTCCATAACATCAGAGCCACACAGTACCCTGCTTAATGCCACAGAAGACATCAATTTTATAATACTGGGTCAGTGACTAAATTTCAGGCAATGCCATTTAGGTAAATTGTGACAGGTTTAGATATCTGTGAAGGAAAAATATTTTGTAAAGAGTAACAAACATTTATGAAATGATAAAATGCCTTACAAATATTGCTTCAGTTCATCCTCACAATTAATTGTGGTAAATATCTTTCTTTTAAAGATGAGGACACTAAGATTCAGCGAGATTATCTTGCCTAAAGCAAAGGGCAAAACCCAGGATTCAAACTCAGATCTGTCCCACACCAATGCCAGTACACCATGATACACCATGCTGCCTCCTAAACATTTAATTACTGTTTTCAAAACAAGGATATTAGGGGGAAAAATCAAAAAAAGAACTTACTTGTTGGAAAGAAAAAATGCAACAGAATTCCCCACGCAGAATCCTCTTCCAGAAGTTGTCCATCAGCATTTTCCTTGTTCCACAGGATATAGTCATTTGAAGACAAAGAATTTGGGAACCCTTAAGAAGAAGTGAAATTATTAATCCCCACACATAAAGCATTAATCACTTTCAACAACCCTTTAATAATAATTACCTTTGCTTAAATTAATTATAGGAAGTCTAATAGCTAACAGGTATTATACTTTCAACACATAACAGTTTGGGTATTATTAATAACCAGAATGCAATTCTTCTGTGAAACTGAAAAGAGTATTAAATTTACAAATGTCTAAGCTATAGGCTGACACATCCCATTGTTGCACTATAAACTGATTTATAATAGTGAATCTGCCTCTGAAAAACAACAACAATGTTTAGAGGCCTAATCAATTGACAAACTGGAAATGCTATGTATACCAACTAAATCAGACCCCATCACAGAAACTCTTGGCAAACATGTTGGCTTCCTTATATACTGATAAAAATGAAGGCCTTAGATACTGTAAAAACTTCCTGGTCCTTCTTTCTCACTATTTCAAATAACCTATTTTTAGTCTTATTTGCACGATTCCCTCCTATATAAAAGGATAAAATAGATTTGTCCTTATCATTAAATATTTCCAGACACTATCTTTAATAATGTCACAGAATTCCATTATATGGCTCTATTATAACTGAATTAACCATGTCCCCATCGGAAAACATTTAGGCTGTTTATAATTTATTGACACTATAAAGAACACTGCAATGATTATTAGATTATTATTGGCTTGCACGATTATCATTGGACCTATATATTTACATATATTCATGAAAATTTCCTTAAGATAGATGTCCAAATTAACCTCCAGCAAGGCTACCCACAAAGTACACTTCCGGTAGTAGTACAGACAAGTACCAGTTTTCCTGCACCCTTGTCTTTTTTGTTGTTGTTATTTGTCAATTTGATGGCCAAAATAAAGCAAAATCTCTTTTGTTTTAATTTGCACCTTTAGTCATCAGTGAGCTTACATCTTTCATACACTTCTTGCCAAGTAGAGAACTGAAAGGGTATTAAATTAAAGAATGTAAGCCTTAATCTATCACGTTTCAAATATTTTTTTCAAGGTAGTTGGTTACCTTTACATTTTCTATGGTGTTTGGGGAGGCTCAGAAGTTTTAAATTTTTTATGTAATCAAATTTATCAATCTCTTCTTTTATTAATTCTGCCATTCAGGTCATGTTTAGAAAGACATATACTTTAATACTTCCTTCTAACATTTTTATAGTTTTACTTTTTAAATTTAAATCTTTAATCCACCTGGAATATATTTGGAAGTATGTTATGAAGTGGGGATGCATTTTTCCAGCTGTCCTAATATCACTTATTAAATTCATCCTTTTCTACATATAACATCATCATCATATTTTAAGTTCTTATATAATCATATATCTGTTTCTTGACTTTCTATCCTGTTCCACTAATCTATCTGTAAGTGCACCAATACCACTGTTATAATTTATCCTATGTTGTTATATGTTTTAGTAACTGATCTGGCAATCCTTTCATTAGTTTTATTATCAAAATTTTATTCTCAACTGTGAGAATTTTTAGATGAAACTTAGAATCATTTCGTCAAGTTGAAATAAATACTAATAAGATTTTTACTGTAATATGTTCACTTAGTATTTAGCATTCATTCAAAAGACATTTATTGTGTGTCCCATGTGCTATGCATAAATTCAATTAAATGTAGATTCATTTGGAGACAAATAATGATGATATAAAATTTTTCACCCAAGTTGTTTTGTTTCTCCACTCACTCAAGTGTCGTTTTATGTTCCTGAGTAAGGTTTACAGTTGCATTCATATAGCTCCTACACTTTTCTTATTGCATTTATTCCCAAATATCACATGTATTTTATTGTTATGCAAATATTACCTATTTCGCCACATTTTCTAGCTGATTACTAGTATTTAAGAGAGTATTGACTTTTGTTCATATACTTTCTTATCTACTACCTTAGTTGACGTTCATTAGTTCTCATTGTTCTTCAGTTTCTTTCCAGATAGACAACCCTATTACCACTAAATACAGGTGGTTTTGTCTCCTTTCTTCCCAGTATTAACAGCTGATTTATTTTTCGTCTCTCATTGCATTGCCTAGAACTTTTTAAACTATGTTGAATAACAGCTATAATAATAGGCATTCTTGAATCTTTCCTGATTTTAATAGGAATATGCTAGTATTTCATCATTAAGTATAATGTTGGCTGCTGGTTTAACATAGATATTTTATACCAAATTAAAAGTACATTCTTCTACTCATAGTTCACTACAAATTTTCTGCAGTTGTTTGCTTCATCTTTAGTCAGTAATGGAAGTGGGATTCTATCAAATGCTTTTAACATTTACTACCATGGTCATATTTCCCCTGCCTATTAATTATTGAATATTAATATATTTTCCAACATTAAAATATTCTTACACTCCTGAAGTCCACAAGTGCGAATGATTTATGTAGGATTCATGGGTCAAAATTCCTAAGTAAAGTGTGTCTGTAGCTTTCTTTTGTGTGCTACATCTGTAGGTTTTGCCATGATAGTTAAATACTTCCTGTCTTTTTTTCTATACTGAAACAATTAAATAGTATAGGGATTATTTGATCCATTAAAGGTTTGGGAAAACTCATACATAAAGAGTCTGATCCTGAAGGGGCTGGAGCAAGATGACTGAATATAAACCTCCAGAAATCATTCCTCTGCATGAACAACAAATTCAACAACTATCCACGAAAGCAAGCACCTTTAGAAGAACCAAAAATCAGGAAAGTGATAATACTACTTAGTTTTAACATTATATCAAGGAAGGAGGCACTAAAGAGGGCAGTCCCTCCAGGAGAGAGATTGATTCCCCAGCTTAGAGTTCCCAGCTCAGAGTGTCCTAGCCTCTAGCCCCAGCCAGACAGGCTTGGCCTTAGCCTGAGGTGAAACCCAAGTGACTTTTGCTGTGACTTTTCCCAGTGGTGCCTGGCCTTTATTCAATCTTTCAGACAACCCTCCAAATTCCTGGCATACAGAGGGCAGATGGTTCCTTCTAGGTTTTCCAAGTTTTTACTCTTTATAGATCTTTTGGTCATTTCAATAGACATTTGAAACAGGGGAGGCAATTAAACATCTTTTCTCAGGTAAGTGCAGCCTGAACCACAAGTCTTAAACATATTTATTTATCCTTCCCTCCACTGCTGGTTTCTTCCCCACTCTGAAATACAATTATTTTAAAATTTATTTGAGCAGTATTTTTCAAAGTGTGGTGTACTACTAGTAAGTAGTACATGAGAATTTTAGGTGGAACAAGATGAATATTTATGAATGTATTGATCTTTGCTATTTATATATTTATTTAAAAGTATAAAAGAAAATAATATATGAGTAGCATATCAAACTTACCATGACACCAAACAAGGTTGACATCACTTGCTATATGGCAAACCTTTATAAAGCCTTGTTCTTTCCTTCCAGGGACAACTGTATCTTTTTCCTCTCTTCCTGTCTCCAAAGTTTTCCTCTCCATCCAAGCACTTTCCAGCATCTTTCCCCTCTCCCCTCACTTTTCATACAAAATAATTTCACCCTCTTGGCCTCTAGTTTGCATCCTTACACTTATTAGCATGTTGAGCAAATAAAAGTTTAAGAGCAAGCTTTCATAAATGGCAGCAGGAAATGGTAAAGAACCAATTATGTTTCCTTATCACAAAGAATTTTTGTTTTTTAATTTCCTTGTTACAAAAAAGGCTAAAATTCTAACTACATTTCAAAGGAAAAGGAAAATCAGTCTCAGTCCAGAGGGCTTCATGGATGTGTGACTTGTCCAATGGTATAGGGCCCCCCTAATTAGAGGGGCTCCATGTTTGGTTTAATGTTCTCTTACCACCATCCTGAAATCTGTAATAAATTTTGAACAAGGGATCTTGTGTTTTGATTTTGCAAATTATGTTGTCAGCCCCGTTCTGGGGGCTATCAGATGAGGAACTGAATGACAAAGTGAGGAAACAAAATGAGAGCAATGGATAATGGTATCAGTTTCAAAAGAATTTTGCTGGGGTTTTAAGTCAAGAGTCTACCTATGCCTCCATCTTTCTGGGCCTTGGCCTCAAACAGACCTGAATTTGCCTCGTGGCTCTACCATATACTAGGTGGTGAACTTGAGCAAGTCAGTAAACTTCTCTTTGCCTCAGTTTACTCATCTGCAAAATGGGGATAATATTTATTTTGAAGGGTTATAAGGATTAAGTGAAGGCACATGTGAAGTGCTTAATACGATGTAAAACAAGTAAATATTGTATTACATGTCTTCATTGTTTATTTTTCTTGTTTAAAATTTTAAATTTAATAATATTACTTTGTTTTCAGGATATTTCTTTTTATAAATACTTGTCTTAATAGCAAATATAACCAGTTTTCCATTTATAACTATGCTAGTTTCCTTTTTAAATATATTTACATAAAAAAGTGAGGTGGCTTAAAGGAAATATGAATGACTTGGTAGCATTAAGATAACCAAGAGTTACGAAGGTGTTATACAAATGACTGAGCAGGATAAATACTCATCTAATGAAATTTCTTCATTTTTTAGACATGATAACTGAAGCCTAAAGAGGTAAAGTAACTCATCAAAGGTCACACAGTAAGTTAGCGGCAGAATTAGAACAACCCAGATCTCCTAACTCCTAGTTTAGGGCTTCTCCAAATATACCACATGTATACATATCATGTTTCCCTGAAAATAAGACCTAGTGATGGGCGTAGCTACACAGCATATCTGCACAACCCATGCAATTCATCACAGAGCAGTAAAGAAGAGGAGCAGCCCTTCTCATCTGCCCCATGAGAGCTCTATTGCTCGACATGAGAGATTGGGGCCAATGGGTCTAAAGGAAATAGAGTCGCAAGAAATTCAGGATGGAATTCGGGGTTTGGAGAGTTATGATGATGTTCCAGAAGAAGA
>CAUYPO010124385.1:0-22821 GCA_963574435.1 Cheirogaleus major | reverse complement strand
TGGCTGGGCGAGGTGGCTCACGCCTGTAATCCTAGCTCTCTGGGAGGCCGAGGCGGGCGGATCGCTCAAGGTCAAGAGTTCGAAACCAGCCTGAGCAAGAGCAAGACCCCCATCTCTACTAAATAGAAAGAAATTAATTGGCCAACTAAAAATATATAGAAAAAATGAGCCAGGCATGGTAGCGCATGCCCGTAGTCCCAGCTACTCGGGAGGCTGAGGCAGAAGGATCACTTGAGCCCAGGAGTTGAGGTTGCTGTGAGCTAGGCTGATGCCACGGCACTCTAGCCTAGGCAACACAGTGAGACTCTGTCTCAAAAAAAAAAAAAAAAAAAAAAAAAGAATTAAAAAAGAATTACTTGAGTTCTTGAGAAGGGTTGTGAGTCAAGTATAATGCTGGAAAAATAAAAGAAAATGAGGTACACTTTTAAATTCAGCTTAAAAATATTTAAAAACATTAGATTAATTTGTAAAAGCTCCCTTAAGAGTGAATGATAGGGCCAGGTGTGGTGGCTCACGCCTGTAATCCTAGCACTCTGGGAGGCCGAGGCAGGAGGACTGCGGTTAGCTCAGGGGTTGGAGAGCAGCCTCAGCAAGAGACTCCGTCTCTACTAAAAATAGAAAAAATTAGCTGGGTGTGGTGGCACACAGCTGTAGTCCCAGCTACTTGGGAGACTGAGGCAGGAGGATTGCTGGAGCCCAGGAGTTTGAGGTTGCTGTGAGCTAGGCTGATGTCACGGCACTATCGTCTGGGCGACCTAGTGAAACTCTGTCTCAAAAAAAAAAAAAAAAAAGTGAGTGATAAAATTTGCTGAATAGAAAATAGAATTTATAAATATAATTAAAAGCTTAAGGCAATAGTAGGTTTTTAAATTTAACTTTAATAAATTGAATAATAAAAAATAAAATATATCATGCATGCTAGAACTCTGGTACAGAATAAGAAAATAAGATTTATGTTATATGCTTAGTCATTACAATATAAGTTAGCAGTACTGGGATCACTGTCTGATGGAAGATTTCTTAGATTACTGGAGATTGTGTGAGTGGAGAGAATGGTTTTCTTTTTTTGTAGTTATTAGTGCATATCTCATTTGTCTTTTGATGATTTCTTACATCAAATCAAACCATAAATAATCTCAAAAAAATTTTCTATTAGAATAGTTTTAACCTTTGTCCCATAAAATCATTACTAGTAGAATAGTAGTCAATTAGCAGGAAACACAAATTTGTTGTGTTTCATTCCTAGTTACTAAAGAGTTAACCTCAGCACCAGAAAGGAAGAAAGAAAAAAAAAAGGAAGCAGTGGACAGGATTTTCTGCACAACTGATTAAGAAAAACTAACAAAAATTCCAGCAAAATTTTACTTAAGTTAGCAAAATTGGGGTTGAAAATCTAGTAGTTCTGCAATTAGAGTCAACACCTTTAACTAGATCCAGCTTTGATCTAGTTAAAGGACGGAAGCCACAGGACGGAAGCTGGCAAAGTGACAACTTTATCTTCCTACTGTAAAATAGAAAAAGAAACGTATCTACCTCCTACGATTGTTATGAGGATTAAATAAGACAATACATATAAATTGCTGAGTTACTTGCACAGAGAAGGGCTAAATATTAAATAAATGTCATCTACTATTGTTAGCCGATCTGTTCCAGCAAGTGTGACAGCAAGTGTGACAGCAAGTGTTACAGCGATTGACCGGGGAAAGAACCGAGCAGCACATGGAAAGTCGGAGAATCAGCCTGTATTCTGCTGGTGGGCTCAGAGGGGCATGCCACCAAATTCTGAGCCCTGCTTCCTGGTTCTCCTCCAGTTTTTATACCCTTGGTGGGATTCAAAAAGCGTCCAATCAGCAACAAGCTTTAACATCCAATCAGCAGTGGGATTCGAAAACTAATCAACAGTGAGTTCAGCCATGGGGCCCCGAGGTGGGGGTTTTTCCCTGTCAGGTCAATGATAGTGAACACACTAGGTAAATTCATGGAGTGGACATTTGATGCTCTTGGTGGTGTTATTTTTGGCCACTTCACATCCGTTCCTCCTTCCCAGGCTTTGATTTCCTTTTCCAGGAGTTACTTATTTCTCAATGTGCATTCCCCTGGTATGTCAAGGTGCTTGTCCTCATGGGTAGGCAAGTAATCCAAGCTAGACTAACTGAATCCCCAACCCTGGGGCCTTTGAGTCAGATGATGTAAGAAGGAAAATATTTTCTAATGCGAGATGCGGGCTGTGTTAGTCCACAGACAAGCATTGCATGGTGAGCCTGGGTCCACGGCTGGTCAGCAGTGCCAGTCAACAGATGAGCAGGGCAGAGCACGGAGGACATAGAAGACAAGCTGAGACCTGCTGGGCACCCCTGTACCAGTCTGTTATTGTATCTGACAACCTCCCAAGAGTCACGGCTGCTGCTTACTCTGCCTTCCAAATCTCCAAATAAGTTCTTTGCCCAACTCTAACTTGGAACAGTACAGACAGAGTAGGGGATTCTGAGAAAGAGAGCTTCCAAATAAATCAAGTTGACAACTGCACATTCCAGCACAGTTTTTAAGAAAATAAATGGAGATGATATACATGAATATACCATCACAGGCCCTGGCCTACCCACAGTGTTTACTAAAAGCTCATTTATTTATCATAGTGTATGTAAATCAAGTGACCTATCCTAATAGTATTTAGACTTGAAGTCATTGTTTATGACCATTTTAAACATGTGAATTGCTGACACACATTTTGTTAGAGTGAATAGTATTGCCAGTCCACTGTATCTCTGCCTATGAATATATTTGGAAACTGTTTATTGGATAACTGTTAATTTGCCTAGACATCAAAAACAATAAATATAATTTGTGCTTTTTTTGTATTTAAATTTCTTTTCACTAGCCTTGAAATGTATCTTTAGCTTTAAAAATAAGAATAATGATCTTTTTTTTCTCATTTCCCTATCAAATTTTTTTTTTTTTTGTAGAGACAGAATCTTGTTATGCTGCTCAGGCTGGTCTTGAACTTCTGGCTTCAAGTGATCCTCCTGCCTCAGCCTCCCAGAGTGCTAAGTGCTATGATTACAGACATGAGCCACTGTACCAGGCTCTATCAAACTTTTGACTAGTATTTGTTAGCACAAGATCTTCCTTCCTTCCTTCCTTCCTTCCCTCCCTCTCTCCCTCCCTTCCTTCCTCCCTCCCTCCCCCCTTCCTTTCTTTTTCTTTTTTTTAAGACAAAGTCTTGCTCTGTAGCTCCCGCTAGAATGCAGTGGTGTCATCACAGCTCACAGCAACCTCAAACTCCGGGGCTCAATCAATCCTCTTGCCTCACCCTCCCAAGTAGTTGGGACTACAGGCCTGTGCCAACATGCCTGGCTAAGTTTTCTATTTTTAGTAGAGACGGGATCTCCATCTTGCTCAGGCTGGTCTCGAACTCCTGACCTCAAGGTCCTCCTACTTTGGCCTTCCAGAGTGCTAGGATTACAAGCGTGAGCCACCACACTCGGCTGAGATCTTTTTCTTATGATATACTTTCTTCAACCTGATTTCTTTCTTTCAGCTTTCTAGCATTATTCATTCAACTATGCCAGTTTGCTCCCTGTGTTATTCCTGCCTCTACTTTTCTCACAAAAGAAGTAACTTATCAGCTCTTATGAGACTCTCTCTGTAATTGTATCAGAAAGGTTCTGGCCTGAAACAAGGCATGCTCAGCGGGGATCTTGAGGAGAACTTAATGAAGGTATAGGCAAGGCTAAGGGGACCAACAAGGAATGTTGAGGCACCCAGGGGCTGGGAACAATTCAAAGTTATCACTGCCCCTAGGCCTGAAGGGATCAGGGGAAGAAATGGCCTGGTAGGTGCTGAGTCAGCAAGAGGGGTTGCCCAATAGGAACTGTAGTTGTGAAGAGGCAGAGTTTTCACCAGAACTTTCCACTGAAACAGGGCAGGAGTGAAGGAAGAAATGGTCCACCTTTTTCTCCTCCTAACTGATCTCCTCCCAATGCCTCTTGCTAGGTGAACACAACTAGCAGAGGGCCAGGGTGTGTGTGTGGGTGATGCAGTCTCTAGAGGGCAGCTCTGCGGGGAGCAGCGGACCCACACAGGTGCAGTGGTGTATGTGGAGTGCTACGTAGGGTCGGTGGGTGTCCCCTGGGACAGTGTCAGAAAAACTCAGGATAGGGAGCAAGAGGTACTTAAATCGGGCTGAGGAGAGGTGCTATTCCTGACAGGCCGAGCATGAAGCCGGTAGAACTCGTCCCTGGTCACAAAAGCTGTGGCAGGATTAAGAGGCAGGCCGAGAAGTGGCACACAGGAGGTGTCTGGTACAGTTCTGTATCAGCACTGATCATGAGCTACGGCCTTCCTTCCCAGTTAGACTACTAGAGATTGTTGTGAATGCAGAGATAATGTTTGCTTTTTAAATGAACGCATATCCCATTTGTCTTTTGATGATTTCTTGCACTGAGTGAAAATAATCTCAAAAAATACTTTCTATTAGAATAGTTTTAACCTTTGCCCCATAAAATCATTTTTAATAGAATAGTAGTTAATTGGCAGGAAACACAAATTTGTTGTGCTTCATCCCCAGTTACTAAAAAGTTAACCTCAGTACCAGAAAGGAAGAAAGGAAAAAAAAAGAGAAAAAAAGGGAAGCAATGGACAGGATCTCTGCACAACTGATTAATAAATAGGAAAGTTGAAAGTTATCTTTTTATAATTTTTAGCCAAACCAGTTGTGTTTCTTGTATTTATTAATCCCATAAATGTTTATGGAGCAGATTTTAGGGTTTTTTGTTTGTTATTAAAATAATTTTATTTTATTTTGGAGTAACTTTTAAGTCAGCTTGCGTTCTTAATAAAATTCTGTATATCCATTTATATTTCTCCTAAGTTTTGTGATCTAATTCATTGATTTTCTGCCATATTCAACCTGCTTTTAACTGTCTATATTTGTAGGCAGAATAGCATCAATGGTTAAAAGACCAGGCTCTAAGTCATACTACATTGGATGAAATTCAAGGTGAACCACCTTTTAGTGTGTATCTTGGGCAAGATATCAAACCTGATCCATGGTTAAATTTATCATGCACAGCCTGAGGAGAAAATGGAGAACAGAGCATGCCTAACTTATAAGGTAGTTGAAAGGATTAAGTGAGCTAACAAATGTAAAGTGCTTAGTGCACCTACTGACACATGGAAAGCCCTTGATAAATGGTTGATGCTATTATAATAAGACTTTATAATCAGCTTTAATAACTTTAATTTCCACCCTTTTTATTTATCAAGTCAATACATGTTTAAAAATGAAAACCTGGGAAACAGAGCGGGGAAAAGCCTCACTCCAAATCATAACACTCAGAGAAAATTACTGTTAATAGTTTGGTATAATGCATATTCATATGAAACAAAAGTTTATTACACTTTCCATAGTACTTTCTGGCCTACTTTTTATTTTTATTTTATTTTATTTTTTTGAGACAGAGTCTCACTCTGTAGCCTGGGCTAGAGTGTAGTGGTGACATCATAGCTCACTGCAACCTCAAACTCCTGGGCTCAAGCGATCCTCCTGCCTCAGCCTCCTGTAACTAAGACTATAGGCTTGCACCACGACACCCGGCTAATGTTTCTATTTTTAGTGGAGATGGGTTCTTCCTCCTGCTCAGGCTGGCCTTGAACTCCTGACCTCAAGCAATCTTTCCACCTCAGCCTCCCCAGAGTGTTAGGATTACAGGGGGGTGCCACCATGCCCAGCCTGTCCTACTTTTAAATTTAGTGTTATATCATGAACATTTACAAATACATATTATTCTACACAACTTTGTTTAATGGCTACACAGAATTCTAAATAATTCAACAACATAATTATTTTCAATTATTACCTATACAGAAACACAATAATTCTCTCCTAAACGGGTCTCTGATTTTGGACATTTAGGCCCCATTCGATTTCCCCCTCTCATAGACTATTGTGATGAGTAGCAGCAGCAACATAATGAATACATTTGCACCCATGTTTGCTTATTTTTCATGATAAGTTTCAAGAAACTGGGTTCTTTTAGACTATCAAAATTTAATGTTACATATTTTTAAATTATTATTTACTGTTAAAATGTCTTTCATATGAGACATATCTTAACAGTAATAACATGTAAGCTCCATGAGGCAGGAATTCTAGACTGTTTTGTTCACACTTGTGTCCTAAGTATAGAAAACTACATGAATGAGAAAAAATACTTGTCAGTGAAGAGAACAAACGAAATGTTGAGAATACATATTAGTATGAACTAAGATTAGTGAGACCTCTGCTAACAATACAGAAATTTATTGAGGAAAAAGTGAAGTAGTTTCACATGGAACCAGAGAAGACCCCATATAAAAAAATCAATTCTAGGCAATAACAACAAAATAGGAGGCATCAATTTACCAGACTTCCAACTATACTACAAGGCCATAGTAATTAAAACAGCTTTTTATTGGCACAAAAACAGGGACATTGACCAGTGGAACAGAACAGAGAATCCAGATATAAAACCGTCCTCATATAGCCAACTAATCTTCAACAAAGCAGACAAAAATATACACTGGGGAAAAGAATCCTACATTCTTTAAATCCCTGAGGATGACACTAAACACGGCCATTCCACTCCTGGGAAGTAATATTGCTTTTAATTTAGTCTTGGTTTTGGGGTAAGAGTGCAGTTTCAGGGATTTCTACTTGCCTTTCCTACTACAGTATCTCTTACTCTACAAGTTAAGGAACTAATGTGAAGATTCTTTGAAATCCTAATATTAATAATATGTCTGTTCTAATTATACCTTCAGAAACTGGGGAAATGATAGCTGGGTGGATCTGTGTGTATCTGTCAGTGGACACATATACCTGGCTAGGATTCCATTAATTACTTGACCCTCATACAGTCCTACTCCAACAAGAAGTCCATGAAGGTGGTTTGGGTCTCTGGGTGTCCGCATCAATTCAGAGCCTATATCTATAGTCCTTAGAAGAGTTATGTATTCCCATTTCCAGTGCGTGGTACCCAAGTGTACAACCATAAGACCTTTTGGGGAAGAACCAGAGGAATAATTACTATTCATTTGCCTTGGTGTTGCCAGGTCCTTCTTCCTGTGGACCTGGCCTTGCTTTCAGGAGAGACATTCTATAGTGAGTTTGAAACTAGCTTAGGTTTGGAAATTGGGCAAGGGATTGTGATCTTCCATTGGGGCCGCTGACCACAGCCTTCTGCTCATCTACTCTTGATTTCTTTGGGTTATATACATTCAGCAATATCCTTGGTGGATGCACATCCATCTTACCCCTTAGAGCACTTTATTTTTTAAAATGAATTATTCCATTTATATATATGTTTAGAACATGAAAGCTCATCGTTGGTGAAATAAATCAGAACAATGATAATGGTACTTCAGCTTGCTTTTGATTAGTTAAAAACAAAAACAAAAACAAAACAAAACAGGGAACAATGGATGGTTGCCTTTGTGGCCGGGGACTAATTGGGACCTAAGGCATCATTTTTTGCATGTGTATGAGATAATGGTTTAATTTCATTCTTCCACATGTAGATATCCAGTTTCCCCCCACCATTTACTGAAGAGACAGTTCTTTCCCCATTATGTATTCTTAGCATCTTTGGCTAAAATCAATTGACTGTAATGTGTGGATCTGTTTCTGGGGTCATTGGTCTAAGTGTCTGTTTTTATGCCAGTACCATGATGTTTTGATCACTATAGCTTGAAGCCAGGTAATGTGATGCCTCAAGCTTTGTTCGTTTTGCTCTGGATTGCTTTGGCTATTCCGATCTTTTGTGGTTCCATGTGAATGTTAGAGTTTTTTTCTATCTCTCTGAAAATTGTCATTGGAATTTGATAGGGATTGCATTGAATCTGTAGATTGCTTTGGGTAGTATGAACATTTTAACAATATTAATTCTTCCAATCCAGTAACATGGAATATTTTTCCTTTTATTTGTATCATCTTCATTTCTTTCATTAGTGTTTTATAGTTTTCATTGTATGGATTTTCACCTCTTTGGTTAAATTTACTCTGATCTCTGTCTTCCCACTAGGAAAAGTTGGCCACTCATATAGACCCAAAATTTGGGGGCTCAAGGTGCTCAAGTGAATCCATCCAGAAATATCCATCCTGAGTCTCAGGGTCCTGCTCCTTTCCTATAAGGACCCTGACCCTAGAGTAGGAAACATGATTAAGCTGAGAATTCAGCCTCCTCTGAAGTTTTGACCCTCTTACAATTAAATTCTGTGTTCTATCTCCTCTGACTGCAGGAGATGAAAATCTCTTCTAATGCTTCGAAAAGGTCCTCACACTCTGCTTTAAGTTGCTAATCAACACATTAGAGCTTATAATGTTCTCTCTTCAGTGTTTAGGGGCACTTAGCAATAGTCTCCCAATCCTATACAGTTACTATTTCTCCCTTAATTCTCAAACTACAGAGACAGTGCACTAGGTAGTACATATTTTTTATATTCCATCAAATTCACCATAGATAAAACTCTTAGCAACATCATGCCTACAGCATGCCAGGAACTGCCAGGACTCCACCTACCACCAACGACAGGGTTTTCGTTGCTATTTGACCAGCCAGTGAGTCAACTCTGGGAACCCATCTGGAGTCTCCTGTTCAGGATTACTTCCAGGACCAATTGTTTGAGCTTGAGATTCCTAGTAACAGAGCTTGAAGCAAGGGCCCTTTTGTGAGTGATTCATTAAATCAGTGCTCTTAGAAGAAAGGTGTGCAGGAAGAAGGGTAGGGCAGGGGGAAGGCTGAGCAAGGATGTAGTCTCAGCTGGTACTGGCCCTGTGGGAGCTCTGTCTCATCTGAGACAAGGGGCCCAGTATTTGGTATCTGGTGTTGGTCACTGGCTGTGGTCTGCCTCAGGAAGATTTAAATTCTGGGGTACGTGCTCTTATTCAATGGGATTCTCTGGAGGAGAGAGCAGCTATGAGCTGACAGCAGTCAATGCTCAAAGCAGCTGGGGGATAATGCACTGGCCCAATAAAAGCGTTAGGGTTGGCACTGGTCCTGAAATTTTCTGAGCATTAGTTTCCTTCATCTATATGATAGGGATATCAATGCATTGTTCACAGAGTAATGTGGGGTAAATGAAGTTAAAGGATAGGCAGCTTAAATGAATATAGAATTTAGACATGCCAGCATGTCTGAAAAACTAACTGATTGAGCAAGTCTGTCAGAAGACGTCTGTGTGTATAGAAATTGAGGAGTTTCCTGGGAGAAGACTCACGCTGTGATTACTGTTAAGATTCATTTATTCATTCATTCATTCATATAGTCGCTCACAAATATTTGTGTAAATGCCACAGTGCTTGCTGTGGTCTGCATGTTTGTGTCCTCCCAAAATTCACATGTTGAAACCTAATCACCAATGTGATGCTATTAGGAGGTGGGGATTTTGAAACATGATTAGACATGAGGATAAAACCTTCAGGAATAGGATTAGTGCCCTTATAAAAGATCCCAGAGAGAAATGTCACCCCTTCTGCCATGTTGAGGACACAGCAAGAAGGCACCATTCATGAGAAAGCAGAACCTCACTAGATACCAAATTTGCTAGCAACTTGATCTTGGACTTCCTGACCTCTAGAACCATGAACCCTGTCCTCAGTGTCAGGCTGATCAAGGGGGCCAGAGCTGGGGGTGAGGTATTAGACACTTGATTATAATTCTAGCAGGCCCAGAATATCCAGCAGGGTACAAAGCTCCCAGCACAACCACTACTCCACTCATTCCTCCCAGCTCAGTGCTGTGACCCTGCTGCCCTTCTGTCAACAGGAGGCCACTCCAAATACAAATTTTAACTACTGTCAGTTTGAGGAGTATGCTAGCTTCCACATATTCCTCCCCAGATTCTTGCATCTAATGGTAGAGTCTCTGTCAAAATCTATGCTACTTTTTATCAAATTCCAAAATGACAACTATTTATTCAAAGTGGGTGGAGGATGGAATAATCTAGAAAATCTAGTACTCAAAACTAACTTTTGCAAAAGGATTCTGTTTTTTGTTGTGCTTTGTTTTCCACCTGAGTTGATTCCATGAGTCACTGCCTGAATGATTTGTCTTTTCTTTTGTTTTCCCCTGCCCTAGAAAGTTAACTGACTTTCTTTACATTTAAAAAATGACTTAAAATTGGATACAGAGGTAGAACTATAAAGCATTAGCCGAATAGTTTATTTTTATGCTACCCATATACTTCCCTGAAACCTTCTGGCTTAGGATGCAGCTGGAGTGATGTGTGATCCTGAGCTCTCATCGGTGTCCCAATTCTTCTTATACAACCAGGCTTAATGCACAGTCTAGGAGATAGTTACGATCAGCTCAGAAAAAAGAACTATGGACACAAAAAGAAGTCAGAGAGGGCACAGAAGAGGGATAGACCAAGGGACAAATAATATAAACTTACAAAAGGGTTAACACGGAAGTCCTATTTTTCAGGAAGAGGAGTTTTTATAAGGTTATTGTAGGGTTCATTTTCAGATAATTTTTTAAACTTAATTAGGAGTTTATTGTTTATTTCAAGTACTATAGCCATATTTTTCCTATCTGAGCCTAATAAAGAGCTAATAAAATTGGCCAACGTGGACAAAAGATTAATATGAAAAAGGCTTTGTGGTCATATTTTAATACAGAGACAATTCAACATTGGAACTATTTTCATTTCTATCTTCTGTCACAAGAAAGTTAGCAGCAATCACAACCATAATTTTCTTTTTTTCCCCCCTTATTTCCGTATAGGCCTGAGAGGTTAAAATAGAAAGTTAAATAACACAAATGACATACTACATGACCCAGCAAGTGTTTGACTGAGATAAATTTTAACACTTCTGCTAAAAATTGAAAAACTGTCACTTCCTTGTTAGAGCTGAAAATAGTCAGCTCTTACAAATTGTTCTTCCTGATGCAAATCCACATTAAGCTTTGTATTATTAACACAAATCACTCAAAACAATTCCAAATGAGACTTACAGAGAATTGTGTAATAAATAATACTAGATTGTTGATAAAGCATTTAATCCAGTTTAAATGAGTGCTTTATCCAAAGACAGCTGACTTGAGGTTTTTCTCTTTCCTTCTATAAATTCAATGCTTACATACCAATTCCATTCAATAAATATGTATTATGTAGCTGTAAGGTAAAAACTCAGGGACTAGGTGCTCCCGGGACTACGAATGTGAAGAAAACATAGTGAATACTATGTAAATTACAATAGAATATTGGTTATGAATATAAAAAATTTATAATTTATTAGAGTGGAAGGCAACATAAAAACAGTGACTATTCAGAAAAGAGGTAGATTACTTTTAATACATGTTGTAAAAAATGAGTTTACAAAAGAAATGACATTCGGGATAGGCTTGGAAGTCTGTGCAGCATTTCAAAAGTTGGTGATGGCCTTTTAGGGAGATCGTTCTGGTGGAGGGTCTGTTGTGAGAAAAGTCGTGGAGAGCTAAAAGTGCATGGTGTGTTCAGGGAATGGCCAGTGATGGACAGGAGCGTGGGAAGGAAGACGGTGATGAAGCTGAAATGGTATTAATGTTATGGGGGAGTATGTTGATACCATGGTAAGCAAAAGGGTTTGGACCTAACCTGCAAGTAATAGGGACCCAGTGAAGATTGTGGGACAGAGTCATTCAATTCAACATGTATTTTTAATTGATGACAAATGAGAGTGATTTAGGAGAATTAGAAAGTGGAGGCAGATAGACTGGTTCAGTGGCTGTGGAAATGGTCTGAGTGGGAGATGAGGTCACATTGCAAAGGGTCTTGAAGAAATGGACACCTGTGCAGAGACATTGTGTTGTCCTCTGGTGTTCATTCTTTCCTTCTTCCTTTATAATTTTCACTGGGCACATGTCCATTTGGAAGAAAGATTAATCCCTGACTCCCTTGTGGTTAAATGGGACCATGTGTCGCAGGCATCCTCAAACTACGGCCTGCGGGCCACATGCAGCCCACCGAGGACATTTATCCAGCCCACCGGGTGTTTTTGCTGCCGCTGCCTGTCCTGCTTAGCAACTGACTCGACACGGGCCCACAGTGCGCACTCTCCAACGGTCCGAGGGACAGTGAACTGGCCCCCTGTTTAAAAAGTTTGAGGACCCCTGGAAGGTCTGGCCAATGAATATAAATGGAAACAGCCTGTGTAACTTCGGCAGAATGACATTAAAGGAAGAGGTTTGTTTTTCTTTGCCTTTTCTCCTTTCTGATCATTGGAATATGGACATGATGGCTAGAACCAGAGCAGCTAAATTGGGCCATGAGATGAGCTCAAGATGGAAGCCAAGCATGGCAGAGCCACAGGTAGAAGGAGCCTGACTCTGTGACATGCTGGCTTACCATATACAACCTGGACTGCTTCTCTCTGCAACTTTATCTGAGAGAAATAAACTTGTTTAAGCCATTGTACTGGGATTTTCTGCATTCATAGCTGATCCTAATCCTAATTAACACAGTACCCCATCTATGAGCTGTGAAGAGCCATAAAAGGTTTTAAGCAGAGGAATGAAATTATGAAAATTATCTATTGCAAGAGATTTTCTGCTCACCGTGTCTTGAAAGAACTGGAGAGGTGCCACGCTTTAGGCAGAGACACACTTTAGGAGGCCACTATGGTCATCTGCCTTGAGAGGGGGCCAGACTAAAATGGGGCAGCAGGAATGGGATGTCATTCCCCAAAGACACACATAGCCCTTTCACAACTTTTGCATTTTTTTTCTTATTAGTCCTTCTAATTAGAAAAACTGCATCTTCAAGACCTACCTAGTTCTGTGAAATAAATCATCTTCAACATTCATGTCAAGTTTTTCCCCACAAAATTTGTCTACTCATTGATTTATTTGTTCATGCTGTTAATGCTCTTTAATGCTTTATTTTATTTTTGAGACAGGGGCTCACTCTGTCACCCAGGCTAGCATGTGTAGTGTGATCATAGCTCACTGTAACCTAGAATTCCCGGGTTCACACACTCCTCCTGCCTCAGCCTCCTCAGTAGCTAGGACTGCAGGTGCAGGCCACCACACCTGGCTAATTTTTAAATTTTTTTTGTAGAGGCAGGGTATTGCTAAGTTGCTCAGGCTGGTCTTGAACTCCTGGCCTCAAGTGATCCTCCTGCCTCAGCCCCCCAAAGTTCTGGGATTACAGGCATGAGCCACCACGCCCAGCCTGTTAATGCTTTTTAAAACACATACATAAATCTGATGGTGTCTTTTTTGTTGAAACTCCTTGGCAGACAAGACACTCCAGGGCTAACTATCATGGAGCACTTACTACGCACTAGGCAGTTTGGTTCACAATTCCTCCACAACAACAAATAAACTCTATGCCTGTTACATATTTAAAGCACTGATCCATGACTCAACAAATATTTATCGAGTACCCATTTTGGAATTTATTAATACATTCTACAATGTATTTTGGTGAAGGAAATGAAAATTAATACAGTTTTATTTTATCTTTCCATAGATTAGCCAGTTGTTCTATTATCACTTGCAGGAAGAATAATACCATTATTAATCATTTATCTTAAACTAATTTCATATATATGTGTGTCTATTTGGACTTTATAAACTCAATTTAGTAATTATTTCTAGGGATATGACCTTACAATTGTGTTTTTCTTTTAACATTTTATTTTGAAATAATTATAGGCTCAGAGGAAGTTGTACAAATAGCTTAGTCCTATGTATCCTTTCCCCCCAGTGGTGATATCTTATATAATGGTACAATATCAAAACCAGGAAATTACCATTGGTAAATTACTGTTAACTAAATTGCCATTCTCCAATTTTTCACCATTTAAAATTTTTCATTCACTACTATGTGTGTGTACAGTTCTATGCAATTCTGTTCCATATGCAGATTCATGTAACCACCACTACAATCAAGAAACAGAATGGTTCCATTACCTACCTCTTTGTATTTGCAGGTAGTCCTCACCTTCCTCCACACCCCCCTTCCCTGTGCCTTGGCAGCCACTTATGTGTCTCCATCTTTACCATTTGTCATTTTGAGAATGTTTTATAAATGGAATCATTTCATATGTAACCTTCTGAGAGTAACATTTTCCACTGAGTATGCCTTTGAGGTCCAACCACCAGGTTGTTGCATGTAGCAATAGCCCGTTTCTTTGTATTATTGAGTAGCATTCTGTTGTATGAATGTACCAGTTTGTTCAACCATTCACCCATTGAAGGAAATTTGGGTTGTTTGCCTTATATTGCTGTTATCAATAAAATTGCTACAAACACTCATGTATAGATTTTTGTGCGAATGTAAGTTTTCATTTCACTGGAATAAATTCCTAAAAGTTCAACTGCTGGACAATATGGTAAGTACATGTTTTGTTTTATAAGAAATTGCCAAATTATTTTCCAGAGTAGCTATACCATTTCACATTCTCACCAGCAATGCATGAGACATTTGGTTTCTCGGTATCCTTGCCAGCATTCAATATCATCACTATTTTTTCTTTTTTTATTGTGATATAATTCACACACCATAAAATTCATCCTTTTAAAGTGTACAATTCAGTGATTTTTAGTATATTTACAAAATTGTACAGCCATGACCACTAATTCCAAAACATTTGAATCATCCCCTAAAGAAACCCCTATCTATTAATAGTCATTCCCCATCCCCCACCCCTCCCCCCAGCCCCTAGCAGCCACCAGTGGAATTTCTGCCTCTATAGACTTGTCTATTCTGGACATTTCATATAAATGGAATCCTAATATGTGGCCTTTTGTACTAACACTATTTTTACTTTTAGTTGTTTTGATAGGCACATAATGTTATCTCATTATGATTTTAATTTGTATTTCTTTAATGGCTAATAATGTTGAACATCTCTTCATGTGCTTATATGCCACCACTATTTCCTTTTTGGTGAAATATTTGTTGATGTTTTTTGCTTGTTTTATAACTGGATTGTTTATTATTGAGTTGTGAGAATCCTCTATATAGTCTAGACATAAGGTCTTTGTCAGCTATATGGTCTGCGAATGTTTTATCCCAGTCTGGAACTCGTCTTTTCATTCCTCTTTACGAGCCCTTTCACAGCACAAAAGTTTAAAATGTTGATAATTTATTTATTTTTCTCCTTTATAGATCATGCTTTTGATGATATGTCTAAGAATTCCCTGCCTAGCTCTGTCCCAAAGAGTAGACAAAAACAAATAGCAAAATTAGCCAGGCATGGTGGTGCTGCGTGCACCTGTAGTCCCAGCTACTTGAGAAGGTGAGGCAGGAGGATTGCTTGAGCCTGGGATTTCGAGGCGGCAGTGAGCTATGATCATCCTGCTACACTCCAGCCTGGGTGACAGAGAGAGACACCATCTCTACAAAAAAAAAAAAAAGACAAGATATGTCATAATTAACCTACTGAAAGTTAGTAACATAGAAAAAATAATCTTAACGGTCTTAAAAAAAAGTCCATTAAATACAGAGTAACAAGGTTAAGAATGTCCAATGCAAGCCAGAATACAACGGAACAGCATTTTTAAACTGCCAAAAGTAAAGGTACAAAAGGAACAATTAATATTTTATTTCATATCTGACCTTACATGGTTGGGGAGCTGGTTGAGCAGACTCTGTAATGCTGACGTCCTTGTGGCTGCAGGTGAACGTGGTGATGGTGATGTCTGAAAACCTTCTGGAGAAAGGCAGCATGCATATCTGGTACACTTAGATGTTGTTTATTGTAGGGTCCCAGAAGAGTTTCATAAATGATACTTAATGAAGTATAGGTTTGGCTGGGTCCCAGCAGAAAACAAGTCCTTCCCAGGTGGGATTCTGATGCAAGTCTATTAAGTGCGCACAGGTAAGGGAAGAGTGAAGAGAACCAGGAAGGAAACGGAGCATTCAGAAGAAGCAATGGCAGGATGTCTTTCCCTCCTAGAGTCCTGTGCAGGGTGGTGCTAAAAGGAGCTTCGGTGTCCAGGGACGCAGCTAGTGGCAGAACCTTGGAAGGAGTAGAGGAGAAATGCCCTGACCTAGTCTCATCCTGCCCTCTGGTCTCCTGCCAAAGCCTCCTGGGGCTCAGAGCAGCAGATGCAATGGCTGAAAATAGATCTGGCAGCACAGAGAAGTGATATCTAATCCAACAAGACTTCTTACTGTTTTACCAAAAGAACCTGAAATAGTTATGATGATAAATAATCTGGTGTAGAGTTCATATTTTCTGTGAAACTTGCTCATTTCCACTGATGTTGAAACATATTCATCATTATCTTGACAAATATCATTAATTTTCTTTTTTTTGCCTCAAATGGAACATTGCCCTATAAATTATTTTCATGGCAAAGAGTGACTCGACTTTCAATAAAAGTGATATATGGAAATCTGCCATGTTCTTACTCTATTGCTTATAAATTTTCTGTATGTTAGTCAACTTGTCAACTTTTTCAAGTGTTCTGAGTCACAATAACTCATGGTCAGGCACTGAAAATGCAATTCAACTACTCTAAAGGTGAAAGTATATAATGGGCTAATATGTCATACAAGTAATAACATATTAATAAAAAAGCAAGCAGCTCAACACTAAATGCTCTTAGTTCAAAAACTGGTGGATTTCAACTCATAAAGTCAACATAATAATAAAACACTCTCCAAGAACACTCTTGGCCTTAAGTGTAAGTTTAAAAAGTCAAGCATAGGCCAAGCGCGGTGGCTCACACCTGTAATCCTAGCACTCTGGGGAGCTGAGGCAGGAGGATTGCTTGAGCTCAGGAGCTCCAGAGCAACCTGAGCAAGAGCAAGACCTGGTCTCTGCTAAAAATAGAAAAAATTATCTGGGTGTGGTAGCACGTGCCTGTAGTACCAGCTGCTTGGGAGGTTGAGGCATTTCAAAGAAAATGTATTTCTTTGAAATACATTTGTGTCTCACCCTTCCTTCCCTCCTTCCTTTCCTCCTTCTTTCCTTCTCTCCATTACCAAGCACTTTCATGTACACTCTCATTTAAACCTGAGCAGAGGCATCATCCCCATAATGAAATTGAGGCCCAGAAACTTCAAATGACTTGTCTATTCTCTCCAGCTTAGAAAGGTACAACCCATGAAGTGAAAGCAGATCATCTGCTTCCAAACTCTCCTTACTTCAATTAAATACTTTATCTTAAAAGGCCATTGACCTGCTAGGTGACTGAGTAGCCTTTAGCCTATACATACTTTCTATGACCTGGCAGTCCTAAAATTCAGTCTTCTGACTTCACTCCTACGAATGGCCTGCCTCGCTAATAGGGGCATGTGTTAACATAGGCTTACAGAATAGCCTTTTTTAAATTTTTAAAACATTTTTGCAAACTTAGCTATGCAGTGCTAAAAAAAAAAAAAACCCAAAAAACAAAAACCGACAACAAGAACAAAACTCATGTGGGAGTAATGACCTCTAAAAGCCACTCTTGCGGTCACGAGATAATAAATTGGCTATAGGGACAGAAGTCATCAAAGGTACCTGAAACATGCATAACAAGCTCCTAATTCAGCTCAAAAGAGGAGTCCTGCCCCAAATTTATGTTTGTTTAATCCTTTTCAACAATCAATGGAGAACACAGTGTAGAGTGCAAGGTTTCTTCCAACACATATCTTTGGGAACATCTACTCTCACTTGCCACTTTCTCGGCATTCCCAATGGTAGTAACAATAGTACTAAATACTATTGAGTTCTTACTACCTGCCAAGCACTATTCTCAGATCTTTACCTAGTAAACTCACTTAATCCTCATGTAGACACTGTGAGGTAGGTCCCTTTATTCTCTTGATTTTACAGATAAAGAAACAGGCAGAGGGAGGTGAAGTAACTTGGCCCAGGTCACCCAGCTAGCACTGGCAGAGCCAGGCTCTGGGCCCCGGCAGTAGGACCCAACTACTGCCCTCCAGCCCTGGCCTTCTTCAGGGCCCACCGGGATGGGCTCCCATTTATCTTTGACCTTCTTGCAGAGTAGGAATCATCTGTCCCAGTAAAGTGTTCAGTACTGTACACACTCAGCAAAGTTTACTGAGTTGCTAAATAATCGAATGAATGCATGAGGGAAAGAAGGAATGAAAGAAGGAAGGAAGGAGAAAGAGATGGAAGGAAAGAAGGAAAAAAGGAAGGAAGGAAGGGTGAAAGAATGAATATAAAAACAGGTGTTCTAAGAGGTCAGAAAAAGAAGGGTAGGCGGGGATAGAGAGAAAAGTTTATATCAAGGAACCTTGAATAATGGTAGGATTTCCATAAGCAGAGATAAAGACAAGGGAATTTCAGGTGGAAAAAAATGTATAAATAAAGTCAGAAAAACTAAAAAGCCTAGAGACATATCCAGAAAAGAGCAAGTTGCCCAAATTGGCAATGGCTTAGTCTTGGGCTGCATGAAGGCAACACAGGGAGATAAGCCTGAACAGGTGTGTTGAGTCAAGATTGCTGCATCTTTTATTTATTTTTTTTATTTTTTTCCAAGTCATCTGCTTATTTTTAATTAAAACAACCCAACTTTTAGTTATTTACCATATTGTGGTCTTCTGCAAGCTTTAATTTGACAAAAGAGTTCCACCACTAAGTGAAAAGCCTGGAAAGCCACTAATCTCATCTGTTTCCTTTTTAAAAAAATTTCAGCATATTATGGGGGTACAAATTTTTAGGTTACATGTGTTGCCTTTGCCCCCTTTTTCCCCCTGAAGCATCATTTAAATGGCAGGCTAAAGAAATGGAAGCCACTGGAGGAGGTGAAGGAAGAGGTGGGAGGATGACAATCTCAGGACTGTGCATTAGGGAAACAAAAATGGCAAGAACATGTAGGAAACTTGGAGCAGGGGCTGTTGATCTACAGTGAATGAATCCTCAGGGTCCATGCATGAATTTTAAGAAGTCTGTGAATTCCTGAAACATACACAAAATTTTGTCTTTATCTGTATTTGTGCAAGTTTCTACTGAGAATATTTATATCCTCTCAATGACTGTCAAAAACTGTGACTTCTCCCATTCCCCAAATAGGACTATCTGAAGACAAGAGTCCAAAAGAGGCCAACATTCCACTCATACGAATATCATAAAATTACAAATGAAGCTAAGAAACTGTTAAATATGTTCTTTATTCTACCTTGGCAAATATGACCTCACAATGATGAAAATATGTGATTAAAAATTGGCAAAATATTTAAAAAGACTTAATTTCATTATTACAGAGTATGTTTTGAATGTTGGTGGCCATCAGTGTTTTGATGAATAAGGAAATATATAAGATTATGGCACAGTTATTCCATATAACCTGTTTTTCTTGCCTTAATTCAGCAAAATATTGTTGCTATAATAAGATTGCACATAATTTTGTTCTATTGACAATAATGGTCTAAAGGATTAAAAATGAATAGTAATGATACTCAAAATTTACTTTGGTCAAAAATGTAAATTAATGTGAAGACTCAAAATATCAAATAATATATTAAAAATTATCTATTAAAATATAAAGGCAATTGAAATAACAATGAGAAACTACTATACATATATTAGAATTGCTAAGATCCAAAATACTGACAATGCTAAATGCTGACAAGGATGTGGAGCAACAGGAACTCTCATTCATTGCTGGTAGGAATGCAAAACAGCCACCATGGAAAACAATTTTGTCAGTTTCTTACAAAACTAAATATACTTTTACCAACCAGATGATCCAGCAATCACACCCTTTAGTATTTATACAAATCAGTAGAAAACTTACACACACACAAAATACCACACACAAACATTTATAGTAACTTTGCTCATAATTGCTAAAACTTGGAAGCAACTAAGATGTCCTTCAATAGGGAAATGGATAAACAAACTATGGAACATCTGTACAATGGAATATTAAATAATAAAAAAAGAAATCAGCCACCAAGTCACAAAAAGATATGGAAGAATCTTAAAATGCATGTTGTTAAGTGAAAGATGCCAGTCTGAAAAGGCCACGCACTGTATGATTCCAACTATGTGACATTCCAGAAAAGGTAAAACAAGGGAGATAATAAAAAGAAAAGAAATAAAAATTTCTTTTGGATCAATTGAGTATTCTAATGATTCCATCTTTTCTTTCTCCTTCATTGGCATGCTAGTTATAACTTACTGCTCTGTCATTTTAGTGGCTGCTTTTGGGTTTATAGCATACCTCTTTAATTTATCATACTCTACCCTTTGAGGGATATAATACCACTTCTCATATGTGTAAGAACTTTATAATAGTATATTTCCACTGCTGCCATCCCTGACTTTGTGCTATTGTTGTCAGACATTTTACATTGACATATTTTATAACCCCCACATTATGTTGTTATTATTTTTGTTCAAACAGTTAATTATTTTTAAAATATATTTAATAATAGGAAAAAATCTTATATATTTATCCATGTAGTTACCAGTTCTAGTGTTCTTCATTGTGTGTGTGTATAGATTTATAGTTCTATCTGATACAATTTTCTCTTTGCCTGAATGACTTTAGCCCATCTAGAGTGTGAGTCTGATGATAATGAATTATTTCATTTTTTATCCATCTGAAAATGTATTTATTTCACCTTTGTTTGTAAAAATATATTCACTGGGCATAGAATGATAGATTAACAGTTTTTTTTCCTTTAGTATTTTATCTTTTCATACTCTAGTATTTCTTAGACCCAGTATTTCTGATGTGAAATCTGCTGTCATCGTTACCTTTTTTCTTCTCTACAGAATGTGTCCTTTTTCCTCTGGTTGCTTTTAAGTTGTTCTCTTTACCATTGGTTTTGAGCAATTTGGTTATGATGTGCCTTGGTGTATGTTTCTTGTGCTTGGGGCCATTGAGCTTCTTGGATCTGTGTGTTTATGAGTTTCATCAAATTTGAAAAAAATGTGACCATTATTTCTTCAAATATCTTTTTCTGTCCTTCCCCTCCTTTGTGTGTGTGTATGTTCAAAGTTTTGCCAAAGCTCATTGATACTGTTAATTTTTAAAAAATTTTTCTCTCTGTGTTTCATTCTGGGTAGTCTTCAAGTTCGTTAGTCTTTCCTTCAGCCATGTTTAATCTACTGCTAATTCCACTAGTGTATTTTTAATCTCAGACGTTATATCTTTTATCTATAGAAGTTCATTTGGGTCCTTTTAAATTTTTTTCTATGTCTCAACTTTTAAATATATGGAATACAGTTATGATAACTGTTTTTCTATCCTTGCCTGGGAACCTAATATTTTTGTCACTTCTGGGTTAGTTTTGATTAATTTTTTTCCTCATCATGGATTAAATTTTCCTGTTCTTTTACATGTCTGGCAATTTTCAACTGAATCTCATAGATTGTGTGTTGTACCTTGTTGGGTGCTGGATATTTTTGTATTTCTGTAAGTATTCTTGAACTTTGTTAAACAACTTGACCTTTTGGATCTTACTTTAAAGATTTTTTGGGCAGTTCCAGAAGCATTTTTAGTAGACCTAATACTTTCCCACTACAAAGACAAAACTCTTCTGACTACCCAGTGAATTCTGAGGTTTGCCAGTCTGGGGGGTGGGAATAGGCACTATTTCTGACCCTGTGTGAGCAACAGTTACTGTTTCCTCTAATCATTTCAGGTGATTTCCACCCCAGCCCCCAGCCCCAGGTGGTTTTCTCCCATGTGTGCACTGATAAATACTCAGTTAAATGCTCAAGAGGAACCCTGTGCAAATCTCCTGGGGTCTCTCTAATCTCCCTTGCTCTATCCCATGAAACTTTAGCCACCATGGTCTCCCTGGATATTCAGCTTTATCTCCTCGGTTCAGGGAATCTGCCCAGCTTCCCTTCCCTGTGACATATGTTACAAATGCTCTCAAGCCAGTATGCTGGGGACAATCACAGGGCACACCTTGTTTGTTTTCCATCTTTTAGGGATCACAATTCTTCATTATCTAATATTCTACGTCTTGAAAATGAGTGTTTCATATATTTTTTCTTTTGTTGTTGTTATTATTCGGATGGGAAGGTAAATCTAGACTCTTGTTTTTCCACTGATTTGGATGTGAAAGTCAATGTACAAGCATTACCTAAGCAGTAGAGGAGAAAAAAGGTTCATTTCACTCAGCTAGGCAAAGAAAAATGACTGTTAATAGCCAAGACAGAAGGTGGGATTCCTTGAATTTCTGGATTTATTACAAACTTTTAGAGTTAGAAGAATATGGAATACTTAAATGGTCTAAATTGATATGCTGTCTGGAAATAGTCCAAGGTGTGAGGGAATATACTGGCCATGAGTTAATAAGTATTTTAGTTTACTGATTATTCTAGAGACATTTGTATAGGTTTGATATTTTCCATAATAAAAAGTTAAAAAAAAATTATCCAGTCCAACTCTTTGATTTTACGGAGAGGAAAACCTGTCGAGAGAGTATGTGCTCTTAATTAGGGCTAGCATAATAATAATGACAATAATAATAATTTATATTATTATTACACTCAGCAAAGTATTTTCTCATTTGATACTGTGCAAAATAAAGAAATGAAAGGAGCAAGGAGTGTTTGGTGATAGCCAAGTAGGTCTCATTGTTAATGCATGGTAAAAGTCTGTGGTTGTTTGAAATAAATCCACAAAGTGATGATAATGATGAGGAGGAGAAGGAGGACAATGGCTTGCTACTTTCTAGGCACTGTTCTAAGCAGTTTGCATGAGTTATTATCTCATTGAATTTTCAAACTTTTATTTATGATATAGTCTACAATGCACATTTGTTGGGGACCGTCCCTGGGTCAGAATGGCCGAGACCCAAAGTCAGCAGAATGGGAGCACATTGCTTGTTCCCAGAGTTAGCAGGACATGACTTGTTGATCAGTGTAAGAAC
>CAUYPO010124384.1:0-36321 GCA_963574435.1 Cheirogaleus major | reverse complement strand
TCGAACTCCTGACCTTGAGTGATCGCCCGCCTCGGCCTCCCAGAGTGCTAGGATTACAGGCGTGAGCCACTGTGCCGGCCTGTTATTGTTGTTTTAAATAAAAATTGTATATATTTAAGGTGTATGATATAACATGTTGATATATATTTACATATTAAACTGATTACTATAGTCAAAATAATTAACATATCCATCTCCTCATATAATTGGTGGTAAGAACACTTAAGATCTACTCTCTTAGCAAATTTCAAGTATTCAATACATTATTATTAACTATAGCCCTCATGCTGCACATTAGATCTCTAGATGTTGGTCAAAGGGTACAAAGTTTCAGCCATATAGAATTCCATCTCCCATTTCCCCCACCACCCAAGCCTTGGAAACCACCATTCTACTCTCTGCTTCTAGAAGTTCAACTTCTTAGACTCTACGTATAAATGACATCATGCAGTTTTCTTTCTGTGTATTTCACTAAGCATAATGTCCTCTAGGTTCATCCATGTTGTTACAAATAGCAGGATTGCCTTCATTTTCAAGGCTAATATTCCATTGTATATGTATACCACAATTTTTTTATCCATTCATCCATTGACAGACACTAAGGTTGATTCCATATCTTGGCTATTGTGGATAATGCTACAGTGAAGATGGGGATCCGGATATCTCTGCAAGATGCTGATTTTTGTTTCCTTTGGATATATACCCAGAAGTGAGATTGCTGAATCATATGGTAGTTCTCATTTTAATTCTTTAAAGAATTTCTATACTTTTTTCCATAACGGCTACATCATTTTACATACTCACCAACAGTGTTCAAGGGTTCTACTTTTTTCATATCCTCACCAACACTTGTTATATTTTGTCTTTTTGATAATGGCCATCCTGACAGGTATGAGGTGCTATGTCATTGCAGTTTTGATTTGTATTACCCTGGTAATTAGGGATGTTGAGCACCTTTTTCTATACCTACTGGCCATCAGTATGTCTTCTTGAGGAAAATGTCAAGTTAAGTCTTTTGCCCATTTTTAAAACAGGTTTTTGGGGGGGGTTTGGCAATTAAGTTGTATGAGTTCCTTATATATTTTGGATATTAACCTTTTATCAAATATATGTTTGCAAATATTTCCCCCCAATCCATAGGTTACCTTTTCATTTTGTTGTTTCCTTTGCTAGGCAGAAACTTTGTAATTTCGTGTAGTTCCATTTGTTTATTTTTGCTTTTGTTTCCTGTGCTTTTGATGTTCTATCCAAAAAATCCATTGCCAAAACCAATGTCAAGGAGCTTTTACCCTATGTTTTCTTCTAGGGGTTTTATGACTTCAGGTCTTATATTTAAGTCTTTAACCCATTCTGGTTTGATTATTGTACCACATTGTTTAATAGCTCATCAATCCTAAAATTCGAACAGCTTGCATCTCTGATATATTTCCAGTGACAAAAACTATACCTATAGGCCTGATATAGAAGAAGTAACCCATGTAAGTATGGTATTTAGAGATATGAAAGTTGTTTCAATTACCTATTGCTGTGGCTTAAAAGTAACTTAAAGTAGCAGTCATTTTATTATCTCTAATTATTCTGTGAGATGATTGGCTCAGCTGAGTGGTTTATCTGTTCCACATGATGTCAGAGCTACAGTCATCAGAGGTTTGATAGCTCATTCACGTGGCTGGCAGTTTGTTTTGTCTATTGTCTGTGAGCTCAGGTGGAGCTGTCAAATACAATGCCTTGATTCTCCTCCATGTGGCCTCTCCATATGTCTTGGGCCTCTCACAACATATGAGCTGGGCTTCAAGAATCAGAAAGTAGAAACTATCAGTTTTCTTAAACTCTACACTGAGAAGTCCTAGGACATCACTTCTGCCACATTCTGTAGATCAAACCCAGTGTCAAGGGCAGCCCAGGTTCAGAGGTTAGGTAAATAACTCCTGCCTCTTAATGAGAGCAGCAGTCTGCATGTACAGAGGGAACAAATTGTTGGGGCCACCTCCAGAAACTAGTGACCACAATAAGTAAATCATGTAATCCTATCTTCATAGTGTTATCTTGAGGGCCTCAATGAACACACCAGAAAACACAAAGAAACCTGACATTCAACTTGATGGATGTAACTCAAACGGCTATTATAATAAAGTTAGATCCAATAAAGACTTATAGGGAACAAAGGATGGTTTGAGTCAGCCATCAGTCCATCACGATGCCAAAACTTTAGCACTAACAGGCACTAGACCATGTGCTTTAACATTAATTTTCTTATTAAATTATTTGAATTACCATGCAAGGATAGCAATAGAATGGGATATTTTTACCCACCATTAAAATAAACCTTTGCCAAGGCACATAACTCAAATTCCACCACTCATTCAGGACCTGAGTCACAACCCCAAATATTAACAAACAGAGAAGTATCCTACCTATTCAGCCATTTGGTTTCAACATACATCATGTAAGGAGAAATACTCTATATACAAGGATACTATAATGAAAAATAGCATTTAGGTTGACTCTGAAATCATTTCAGCGAATTTAGCCAACTAGAAAGCCATCATAACTCAGCACCAGCCAAGCCACCCAATCTAGTGAGTCCAGGTTGGTGATATGAGTTCAGGTAGGGTTCCTGCTTGACAGGAGAAAGTGGCAAGCCAGGACCTAGGGATGGCTGAGGAACAAGTAGACCAGGTTGTTTAAGAAACAGACATTTTGATTTTAGAAATTTCAAAAGGGATAAAGAACCTTTCACCAGTATTTATTTTATGAGTTTGGTGCTTATGCTGGTTAATTTTATGTGTCAACTTGACTGGACCAAAGGATGCCTAGACAGCTGGTAAAACATGATTTCTGAGTGTGTCTGTATGTCTCTTTTACTAATTCGAAAGAGATTACAATTTAAATCAGTAGGCTGAGTAAAGAAAATCTGCCCTCACCAATTAGGCAGGCATCATCCAATCCGTTGAGGGCACGAAAAGAACAAAAAGACAGAGTAAGGGTAAATTGTCTCCCTTCTTGAGCTGAGACATTCATTTTCTTTTGCCCTTGGCCATCAGAGCTCCTTGTTCTCTGGCCTTTGTACTCTGGGACTTACACATCTTCCCCCTCTCTCAGTTCTCAGGCCTTCAGAGTTGGGTTGGGAATTACATGACTGGCTTCCCTGGTTCTCAGGCCTTCAGACTCTAACTGAATCACACCACTGGCTTTCTTGGTCCTGCAGCTTGCAGAAGGCATTTGGTGGGACTTCTTAGCCCCCATAATGGTGTGAACCAATTTCCATAATAAATCTCCTCATTGATATATATATAACCTATTGGTTTTATTTTCCTAGAGAATACTGACTAATACAGTGCTCAAGGCTGGGCCTGCCTGAATGTAGCAATTATTCTCTCCATGCTTACAGAGGAAAGTGATGTTCAGAGAACTTTAGTACACACCAGAGTTCTCCTAGTTGACCTGTCAGTCAGAGAAGCAGCACAGAAGAGTGGCTCAGAGCAGGAGCTTTGGCATTAAATTGTCTTAGTTCAAATCCTGGCTCATTATCACTTGCCGGCTGTGAGAGTCTGGACACGTTATTTGACTTCTCTATGCCTTTGTTTTTCCTTCCACAAACCGGAGACGATGATGGAACAAACTCACAGAGTATTTACCAGGAGAAATAAGTTAGCAAATGTAAACTACTTAGAATAGTACCTGGCACATAATAAGCACCGTTTAAGTATTTGCTTTTGTTAGTATTACTCTTGCAGTTATAAGCTACAGAAACCCACCCCAAACTTGATAAACAAAAAAAAAAAAAAAAAAGGAAAGGAAAATACCAGCTCACATAAAGAAAATGTCATCAGAACTGTCTTTTTCCACACCTTCACTTAAGCTCATTTATAGATAGAGGCTCCCCCAGAAGCAAGATACCATCTGTAACTCACAACTGGAGCAGGTGAGGCTATCTTCCCTAAAATTCCAATCATTATCCTCTGGTTGGCCTGGCCTGGATCTTGTGCCCAACACTTGGGCTTTTTAGGGAGGTGGGAATGGAAAACCGAATCAGCCAGTCCATTGTATGGCCCAGCCGAATTACACTGAGTGGGCAAAAGGATGTTGCCTAAAAGAAGAAAGCTGGACACACAAAAACGAAAGGTCCTATGTTGAATAAGATGGGGGATCAAGAATTGAGTTCAAGTCTGCCTCACTCCCATTCCATGCCCTTTTCAACCACCACTCTCCTCTTCACATGTTCTTTGTTGTTATCCTCCTCATCAACATAGGGCAACTCTTTAAACTTTTTTTTCTTCTGGAAAAATGTCCAACAACTGGGTGGTATTTCACCAAGACACAAGCTGCCACACAAATGTCTCAGTAGAAAGAAAAGTAAATGCCTTGCACTGTACTTTGACAAAAGAAAAACCTTCATACTATTCACATGCAGTCTCTTTCTTCTGAAGAGTGCCAAAGATTTTACAGATGCCTAATGCCCCAGTGAGAGGAATAAATCGGAAGAATTTAAACTGCGGCCAAGGCTTGCTACTGCTACTCTGATGTGACCACTCCACACACACATGGATAAGTGCTCTGTCCCAACGATGAACACTTAACCGTCTGAACTACTTTTGGGCCTCATTTAACTTGCCCATTTATGCAACTGTAGATGCCTTTCTCCTTACAGCCATAAAATTTTAGAGTGGGAATGGACGTTACAGATCATTTGGTTCAATCCCCTCATTGTCCAAATGGAAACAACTGGAGTCCAGAGACGGTTATTAACCAGCACAAGGTCATGTACCAGGTTTATTGACAAGTCCAGAAGTAGAACCTGGGTTTCTTATTTTCCAATACAATGCTCTTTCTGAAAAGCCACACAATTTCTAAAAAGCTATCCAGTGATTCCAAACGCTATTAATTTCTTTCTTCTCCCATTATGTGGATCACATAGTGTTGGGATGCATTCTGGAAGCAAGACACATCTATCATAAAATGTCAGCAATATGCACTAATCACTACCACCAGGAGGCAATGAAATTTGGTAAAAATGACAAGATGCTGTGGTTAGGGCTGGCCCTGTGAGAGGTCTACCTTGAGTACTTCTCCATCCTCCAGTAGGTGCACAGTGCCCCTGGGCTACCCTCAAATTAACCCAGGCTCCCATGGACCTGTTTCTCACACAGCAAACGCCCTATACCAGAATGGGTCTTTCCCTATCAAAAAAACTGACTTCTCCTATGGACCATTATCCCAGGGCCTCACATGGTTATATGTGTATATTTAAATGAAGGCTTCTGAGAAATAAGATCTTAACATAAAATTATATATTTTAGTACATCTCCCTTTCAAAATTGTATCTACTTGATATAGTTTTTGTTGTTGTTTGTTGTGTTGTTTTGGTTTCTGGTTGTTTACTTAATGGCCACAGATGCAGTCCACATATTTGTACATGGAAAACCTTACTTCTTAGAATGATTTAGTTGCAATTCTCTGTTTCTATGGACAAATCATAAAATGATTTTGTATTAGATAATCAGATATACAGGGGCCTTCTGATAATTAGTGAGTTGTTTTTTCAGGCCTCATAAAGAATACCTCCAAATTAAGTGAAAGTTACTTGAGGGTGCTTGAGGATCAGGTAGAAAGATAAAGACTCTTAAATTGATTTACTAACTATACTCATGTTCCCATCCATTTTTCCTGTGTGCCTTTCATTACCTTTCCATACCTGTACTGTCTCTATCCATGTAGTAAAAGTAACGTATGTTAGAGACTCCCTCCACGTGCACCTGCATCTGTTGAAGACCCAACGAGCACTGTTGATGTCTGAGAAGTCTTTGAGCCTCCCTCATTCCCACCCTCCCATCACTGGCAATGTCAATTTCTTGGAAAATCATCGGTGGGAATGAGACCAGCTCTCAAGTGAAAATAGTTTTCATTCTAGACAAGTTCAATCTAGCCTCAAAGCCTATAAATCTCATTTTTAAAGCTTAAGTCTTTTGATATCAATTTTAGTGTCAACCTAACTGCTCCCTATATGACAATTTTTTTTCTATCTATCTCAATATGTGACATATGTGAAAGGAATTAGTCACAGAGCCCTTTAGTTAAGGTCAGGAGTGACAAGTCTCACTGGACTTATCAAACATTTCTAGATGTCCTGATTTTCAATATATTTCACTGAGATATTTGTTACCAATTTATGGAGGAAAGGTGTTGTGTCTTTTTCACATCAGTCCAAAATGAAGTAGGTGGGCCATAGGTTGAGTTATGAGAAAAAGAAACAGATGGTCAAATGCCATCATAACATAATGGACAATATCTAAAGATTTAGATAAGTGCATCAGACTAATGTCTCCTTAATATGAAAGCTATACTTTTATTATTCTGGGTTTTTTTCCTTAAGAAGTAACCTGAAGCTTAAATTTACATTATGATTACAGCCTTTCTTTTATAAGTTGAAGCACATTATTTTGGTCCATTGAACAAACTCATTCTTATTCATTGCCTTTTAAAGTTGACATTTAACTTTCCACAGCTGTAGAGTTGGCAAGAAGCAAAAGAATACTTAATATTCAAGAGAGCAGATTCTAAAACACCACAGCATTCTATTGTATGGAACATCCTATAATTAGTGTATATTAACTGAAAGAAAGAATTACATATGGAATTAGTGGAGGATGGTTGAAGGTGTTCATGTATTTATTTCCTTGCTAATACTCATGAATCAAATAAAACAAATGAGTAATTCCAGCAATTAAAACTCATAAAGGCTGATTTTCTAAAAGAGCATGTCTTTGGATGCATTTGCCAAAATAGAATTAAGAACAACTGTTGGTTCTAAAGGCCTTGAACCTCTAAATCAGATAAGATAGGAATTAGCCATACCTCCTCGAAATGACTAATCTATTCATTCCAGATATAACTATGGTGTATCTGCTGTTGGTCAGGCTCTCTGTTAAGCATTGGGGACAGAGCTGTGACAGTCTTGCCCTTCAGAGCATTGAACTTAGCAAGAAACACAGGAATGCAAGTAATTGCAGCAAAGATGAATAGTGTTAGGATAAAAGGAGTAGACAGTGCTATGGACACCCTCCAGGGACCTCGCCAAGGCACAGAGAGTGGGGTAGCAGTAGGTATGGGCAGGTCCTCTGGAGGAGGTGGCTGATCAAATAAGACTTGATGATGTCAGAGTTAAGATTGAGCATACACATCGAACCTTGTTTCCTCAGAAAGCTCCACATTAAACAGACTTTTTAAAACTCACAATAACAGGGAAAACAGGAGAAGGGACAAGAGGAAACAAATTTTGGAAGCTCAAGATAAGATGGACAAGGGTCTCTCTCTCAGAAAGCTGAATCCGAAATCAGCAAAGGCGTGGAGGAAGAGCTAGATTAAAAGCAGTTAGAGCTCCAAAGCTACTCCCTTGGTCCCCACTACAGAGTACCTGCCCCTCCCCTATGCCAGCAGGAAGCTAGAAATTTATTCACCAGAGAAAGTCCTTGATCAACAAAACAATTCAGTGACCATACGCAATGAAGGATCCCAGCCCAATTGCCCTGCTCACTCTAAGAACACAGGCACCAGCCTTTCACCCTTCAGGTGGGAGACTGGGGAGTCTCCTCTGGGAATGTGACCAGCCCAAGAGGAAAGACTAAAATATCGTCCTGTCACATAACGATGTTTCAGTTAATGACAGATTGGACTGTATGTACTACAGAGATCTCATAAAATTATAATAGAGGTTGGGCCTAGTGGCTCATGCCTGTAATTCTAGCACTTTCAGAGGCTGAGGCAGGAGGATAGCTTGAGGCCAGGAGTTTGAGGTTGCAGTGAGCTATGATCATGCCACTGCACTCTAGCCCAGGCAACAAAGCAAGACTTTGTCTCAAAAAAAAAAAAAAAAAAAAAGATTATAATAGAGTATAGTAACATGCTGTACAGGTTTGTAGCCTAGGAACGAGCATAGTCTATACCACATAGCCTAGGTGTGGAGTAGGCTATATTATCTAAGTTTATGTAAATACACTCTATAATGTCTTCACAAGGATGAAATCACCTAATGATGCATTTCCCAGAACATACCCCTGTCATTAAGCAATGTACGACTCTACTGACACTAGGGCTTCTTTGGAAAAATGACCCTCTAGATTCCTTCAGTAAATATCCAAGTCAACAAGACTTACTCACAGGCTCAGATCTCCATCTCTTAATCATGAGAAGAAAGCCAAAGATTGATTCCCAAACATCAGAGGAAAATGCCTCCAGCATAGAAAAGAGATACCACACAAACAAATAAAAAACAAACAGAAACAAAAAAGCATCTTGGAGAAAACAGAGACTATGCATGGGGAAGAAAATAAAAAAACAAAAAACAAAAAGCAAACTATCATTAACATCCCCAGATAGATAAGATATTGCAGTCATGAAACCAAAAAAAGATAATATAAAAAGAGAAAGATTCAGAAAACAAAAAGAGAATTCAATAGTAGGGTTGAAGAAACAGGCAGAAAAGTAGATAGTAAAGACAAAAAGAAAATAAGAAAGAAAAGACAAGAAGATTAAAAGACTAGGCCAAGCAACACAATATCCAAAGAAAGAATTTCCGAAAGAGAGAACAAACAAAACGCAATAAATCAAGAATGAAATAAATCAAGAAAATTCCCCTGAGTATGATTTATAGACTGCAAGGATTTAGCAAGTGTCCAGCAGTGGGCTTACTAGGTATGCATCAGTTACTGCTCTAATTGTTTTACCTACGTTACCTTGCTTACTCTTCACAGCCTCATAATGCACAATCCAATACTTAGAATTTTGTCAGGCTTATAAATATATTTCCACATCATCTATCTATACATTATGAAAGTTTATCTTCTTTAGAAAGATGAATGGATAATAAATTTCTTTTTTCTTTTGTAGTAACAATTCATGCTGCCCCCAAATAAATGTATTTCTTTTATTAGTAAAGATAGTAGTCTCTTGCTGTACAATCAATTCTCATTATTCATAATAATGCAATATAAAGTTGCCATGAACACTGAATTAGCAAACATTGAGCCATTGCTCTTAGGGGAAATATAGGATTCGGTTCCTGTAAGCCTCTGGTCACCTTCTCACCAATCCATCAATATATAAACTTGTTTTATGTATATTTCTGCTTAAAGACACCTTATTTAATATATATTTTTGATTTATTAACATCAAACTCACTGCAAACAGCACTACAACTCATGCCTGAATGAAGCTTATCTAACACACGTATTTCCTCTGAAAGGCATATCACAGCCTTCTTGCTCTTAGGAACACAACAGCACTTCAGAACAATGCTTTGGGGACATTTTAAACAATGAGATCACCAAAAAAAAAAAAAAAAGCATAAAGGTTTGAAAAACATGGCCCTAGATAAACTGTGAAAAGGACACTTTTTTAGAGGATGAGAGCTGAAACGAGAAGGCAGGACATCACCTTGTGTGACCTCAGCTGGGAGGGTGTACATCTGGTGGACTCAAACATTTGCTGATCTGCACATGTCCACGAATGACCACCACAGACCAATGAGTATTAATTTGTAGGTTACAAATACATACATTTCAGCAAGTAGAAAAATCAGCAGATACAGAATCTGCAAATAATGAGAACTGACATAGTTACTATTATAAATGCTACGCATGTTGATGGAAAAAATCTTTTGTTAAAGAAAAATTATTTAAAGCCTTGTAAAAGGCATTTTGTTGACCTTGGCATAACCCTCACACCTTCGCCCCTGCAAACAAACCTTCTGAATCAAGAAACATTTTGAATGATCTGCACCAGTTTAGGAGCTACTCACATTTTGTTCCAATCCGGTGGATGTCTAGTAAAGACAGCTCCAAAGCCTCTGGCAGGTGATCCAGTGTCCCTGGAACAAGATAACAACTTTTAGAAAACATGTTAGACTGCCACACATACTTTCAAAGCCATACAAAACAAATTTGGGGCTGAATTTTTATGATAATTATTTTTAAAAGGTTTGTCATGTTTGCGACTGTTATGTACTTTGCAAAATAAAATATCCCAACAAGGAAATGGAAATTTTAGCATTTTTGTCATTACCTTGACTGCATTTTTTCAATAATTACAGTATAAGATAAAGGCTATGTAATGCACTTCCATAGAGAGGCATTGTGCCAGGTTGCAGGACTATAGCTATGATTAAGAAACAATTCCTGCCAGGTGTGGTGGCTCATGCCTATAGTCTCAGCACTTGGAGAGGCTGAGGCGGGAAGATGATCGGTTGAGGGCAGGACTTTGAGACCAGCCTGGGCAACAAGAGAGATCCCATCTCTACAAAAAATAAGAAAAATTAGCCAGGCGTGGTGGCGCACATCTGTAGTCTCAGCTACTCGGGAAGCTGAGGCAGGAGGATCGCTTGAGCCCAGGAGTTTGAGGTTGCAGTGAGCTGTGATTGCGCCACTGCACTCTAGCCAGGGAGATAGAGTGACACCATGTCTCAAAAAAAACCCAGTTCCTAACCTCAAAGAACTCATTCTTTGACTAAACACATGTATATAAATAACTGGAATGCCATGTCCAACTGTTATGCAGAACATAAAATACTCAAAGGGCAAAGATACAAGTGCAATTAATTTTGATTCATGATGATCAGTGAGAACTTACTGCACGTCAGGCAATATTTCCATGCACATTTCATACTTTATTTCATCTAAATTTCAGAACAACCCTATGAAGTAGATACTTTTATAATTCCCATTTTACAAGTGAACAAACTGGATTGTAAACATCAAATAATTTTCACCAGTAAATTACAGAGCTGGGGTTTAAACCTAGATAGTCAGAGTCCTGGGCCAGAAAAAACTTGTAAAGAGGAAATGATATTTTACCTGGACCCAGAATAAATACAGTGTTGATTGGTAAACAATTGAAGTAAAGAGAATTCCAACAGAAGCAACAGCATGAGTGGAAAGCATGGATGTTTGAGACGAAAGTGCTTAATGTGTTCCTATAATGTATATCTGGGGCCACTATACCTCTTTGCTACTTATATAAATCCTTTCCTGCCTTTTCATATTCTGTAAACAAAAGAAAATATTAAGAATACCTTTCAATAATCCCAGAGCTCATTGTTTCCTCATTTAATAAGGCTTTGCTCTTTATTCTAGCCAATTCTTTGTTTACATAAACTTGTGACATCTGTTCATGGGCTTCTGATATCCAAATCTGGAAAAATAGAAGCCACTTATAAGAAAAATGAATTAATCACCAAAAATGGTCAGTTATTAAAATTTACTTTTATTGAAGTACATTCTGATTTTAACTGTTGACTCTAGTTTACATTAAAAAATAAGTAATATCTCATAGCTATCAACTATTTCATTATAAATATGTAAAAATGGCAATGACTGTATATTGTTGGAAAATAAAAAACAAAATTTTTAAATGAAATATAAAGTACTGCATTCAATTAAATACTAACTTTACCTACTTTTTATTTTCTTATTTATACTTCTCAGGGTTGGTATAGTTTAAATTCCCTAAGAAAATGTTTGTAGCAGTCACTTTGTAGATCACAAGGACTTCAAATATCATCATCATTATCATCATCATCATCATCATCATCATATGAGCTTAGGAATACAACCACTCTCTATCACAGAGGATAATTTGGTGAATTGTCAATAAATTATTATTATTATGGGGAGAAATCTGAAAATTGTAAGATGTACTCAAACCAATTGCAGAAGCATCATGGGTAGCAGCTAGGATATCTTGAGAACAAAAATGGATAAAGGATTCAATATTTTCTCCATATAAAACTCTAGAAGATCACAAATATGGAGGTTAAGAGCATAAAATCAGAACTCATCACCAAGGAAACCTGTTACTTTCCCCAAACCTGAAGACTAGGTTCCCCAAGACATCCAATGAAGCCCATTAGATTTTCTATTTAAAAAAAGAGAAACCACTCTTTAGAAATCTGGAGCCTTCAACTCTAAGAGTATCATAGCCATAGTCAAACATCTTTTATTCACTTTGGGTTAGTAATAAGGCCCTATTATAATTAGAAATCTATCCTAATAAAAACAATTTTTATTATAGTCTCTGTTCCTGGTTTCTTGGTCTACTCCATGGCTCTCTAGATCCTTGGCTTCTCAGAGCACTGCTCTCTAAGACCTCAAGCTCCTGAATCACTAGCCTCCCAGCCCAATTTCCCAGATCTCACCTATACATCCTTAGCTCAACTACTCTTTCTCTCAAAGTTCCAGGTTCACAAATCAATGGTAAAGGACACTGTATTGGGTCTCATAATAACAAAAAAAGAAAAAATATCTTTTGGGAAAAAAATTAATAGCCATCATTTGTTTAAAGGTTTATGAGATTGACTAGAAAATTAAGCTTAGATATGCTCTGATCATTTTCAGTCATAAAGTATTTCAACAAATCAACCAACCCTTTGAAAATTATATGAAACAAAGATATTTCCAAACATGAAATAGAGGAGTAAAAGGAAACAGATAATAATAGCATTAGTGGAGCTTAAGTTTATCAAGTGTTTATTCTGTGCCAGATGATGTATTAAGCACTTTATATGTATTATTTCATTAAATACTCAAAGCAACCCTATGAATGTTGATTATCAATCTTGGTCTCAGAAAGAAAAGAACAATCAAATGGGGAACTGAGGAGAATTTAATGAAAGATCTATTTATAAAAGTGGGGTAAGCATTAATAAATTCAACAAACAGTGTTGACACACCCTGAGGATAGCAAAAGTGGGGAGCCACGGGGTAGGGCACTTACTGGGACCCAGAGAAACCTATCACTGTAAAGAGATAATTGTGGTTTTCAGAACAGACATGTAGTCACTGCCAAACCATGGCCCTGTAGGGAGGAAACCATGGGAATAAATGTCCAAACTCATTCTCCTTTCACCTCTGATCACCTGCCAGTGCCTCCCATGGGTCAATCCCAATGGGAAACCATAGGGTAAGGGAGCTCATCAAAGGAATCCATAAAGGTCAGCCTCCTTGGCACAAAGCAGGTTGAGAGGGGTGGAGAGAAGATCTGGAGGAGCAAATGAAGAACACTTGGCATAATTCATTTCCATTTTAAGGAAGGGAAAACTGAGGCTGGACAGGATTAAGTAACACCTAAGTAAATCACCTAGAAAGAAGAACGTCCACTATTCAAAACTCATGCAGCCTGACTCACTCATTCATCCATCCATCCATCCATCCATCCATATCTATGAAGTATCAGGCATCATACCAGGTTCTAGGGCTAGAGTAGGAACAAACTCCAGAGGCTACACTGGCTATAGCTTAGTGAGTTATAGTAAATTATAGGCATAATAATAATAACAATAGCACATGGCCAGACACCATTCTAAATATCTTCACATTAAATGCTCATGACAACTCTTCTATTCTCACTTTACACATGAGGAAATAGAGACTCAGAAAGTTGTGGACTCTTGACTAAAGTTACAACCTATACGTGGTAGAGCCAAGAATCAAAGAGAAGCTGTCTGACTCCATAGCCCACTCTTATGATCTGAGTTTCCTATATCAGAGGCAAATGTTATCCTCCAATATTACACCTTCCTTCTTTGTCAGTAATAAAAACTCCAAATTTTAGCAGGGCACATGATGTTATAGAACACATTTTCCAGACGCCCTTATGCTTAGTATTGACCAATGACTAGTATCTGCACCAATCAGGCATTAGTGGAAGTGGCATACAACCTTCAGGAAAAGTCTTGTTTTTCTTTTTCTCTTCCTGCTGCATAAAATGTGAGCATAATGACTGGTTTCCAGCAGTCATCTTGGGTCCTTCCCAAGGGATGGCAGAGCAGAAAGCTGGAAGGAATTGGTTTCTAACAATGTATGGAACTTCCATATCAGTACTGGTCTGCTGTCCTCCAGACTTTTTACGTGAAAGAATAAAACCTTAGTGAACAGCCTCTGTTGATTTATGGTTTCTGTTGCATGTAGGCAAACCAAATTCTGCACCATCTTAATGTGAAAAAATCACTTTGGTGTAGAAATGTTCATAACCTGACATAAGGATGGGTAATTCATAAAAGCACTACCATATGTTTAAAAGTCTTGTGGGCTTTATATGTATGTATGTCACAAACTGGAGATTGGCAATTTGGTATGTGAGATAGCTAAATTAACACAGTACAAACTCACAGGATAATCACTAAAATTTCCATTTAATTTACATAATAAAATCTAGCTTGAGTCAAATGATAATATAAAAAATATCTAATGTAGACAGGAAGCTCATTTCATAGTATCATTCTTGTTTTCTTGAGTATCAATTTTTTTTTTAAGTATCAATTTCTAATCTTCCAGAATGAACCCTTCCCATATGGGCTGCAGTTCAGAAAACCCACCAGACACAGAGCTTGAATATTTGGTACAGAAAACGAGGAGGTCACTTACAACTTCCCCTCAAGTCACACATTCTCTTTTTGCTGAGGATGACTTACTTGCCCCTGGCAGAATCTTTTAGCAAGATTTATTTTAGATGATCTTCAGTTGACAATTTTTTCTTGAGTTCCTTACAGGGCCACAGAAAGCACGCTCCTCTGACCCATAGTGAATGGAGTGCATTGTACTTTCCAAGTCAAATTTTCCCTCTGATGCTACAGGCTGCTTCTGAAACTCTCCAGCCTATAGCTTTTTGTCAAGCATGAGTGAGACCCCAATCTATCAAGTTGGGGAACTTGTCCAAGATTTATTTCTTCTAGGGACAGGAAAAGAACCATCCCCTAAAAGCTTGCTTGAACAGGTTAAGGGGAAAACAATGAAATCATTTTTCTAATTGCACACTATGAGTCCCAGTTGCTCCTCAACCTCCAGGGAACTTTTGTCAAGTTCCCTGAGTGCTACCCTGAGGCCCCACTCTCCGGTTTGAAGTGAAGAGGACACACTTCCCATACCTACCCTTTGGGGACCAGCAGGGTGGGATTCACAGTATGTATGCTTTCTCCAGACAACTCTTCCAAATTCTGAATACTTTTGGCCAGATCTCTTCAATTTCAACCTTCTTTGTTTATTTGTTTTTAAATCTTCAAGGTGAATGAGAGACCAAGCAGCTCAAAACCAGTTACTGCTCAAATGATTTGCATGTCCTACATGAGTGGTTTTGTACCTCACTTTGGAATAAAGGAGTTGGCATCTATTATCTTAGATCTTCAGTCATAACTAAGGAAGAATCTTATTTTAGCCTGTTAAACAGCACTCCCACTACCAGCGTAGCTTTTTTTATTTTTTATTTTTTGCTCCATTGCCAAAAAAATACCAAGACTTTGTTAGAAGTCTTTATCTTTAAAAATCATTAAAAAGGCTTTTCTTATTTCTCAGCAGTTTTGCCCTTGGAAATCATGGCTCTGTTTTCACATAAAGGCAAACTCAGCAGTGCCGTATACAGACTCTAAAGGATCCCAGGGAGGCCCCTGGGATATAATCATCGTAATTTTGAACAACTGAACTCATAGGGTGCAATCAGAAAAATAAGTTGATTATTTTTCTGTCACCTGTTCAAGCAAGGTTTTATGGGTTGGTTCCTCTCCTGACTCTAGAAAAAAAAATCTTGGATAAGTCTTATTTTTTTTTTTCCTGATCACTCTCAGATAATAAAACCATTTCTTGTCACAAAATAGTTTCAATTAAATAACTAATATTACTAAAATAACCACAAAAGGTTGTCCTTCTAGTTGTCTCATTGCCTAAAACAAGTTAAGAGCAGAGCAGGTAGAGAAATAGAAAAACAGACCCATCCCTCAGCCCCGACTTCCCTCTGCAGACTTCCCCAGCCTAGAGCAGGCTGTAGCTGGGGAAGGAGAAAGGCTTTCACCTTAAATGAAATTCATCATTTTGATGAGATCTTTTAATTCTTGAAATGTGACCAATAGACTTTTTATTATCTGAGAGTGACCATAAAAACTGTGGAAACTGCATAAGATTTCATCCAAGCATGAAGAAAGAACTAACTCCACAAAGCAGGTGAACAGGCAGTGGAGGCAAAGAATACAGATGTGTGTGTGTTTGCGTGTGTGCATGTGCATGATTGCAACATTTAAGTCCTGTTTATTCAACATAATAGTTATATCTGCTTAAGCAAACTAATATACATTAAGAATTAAAATCTAATTTCTCTAATCATTAAATTAGAGCATGGTTATTGATGTAGAAAAGGAGCAGCAAAGGAGAGTGATGAGATCAAAATGGCAGGTGGCCTGCTTTTGTTCCTATCCCAAATCCCTAAAAATGACAGAGAAGATATGTACAAGAATAAACAAACTCACAGATGCAGCAGAAAATGAGGAAAGTACACTCAGTAGGCCGAAATTTATATATAATTCCTGCAACAGGAAAAACAGATGCAAATATGGTGATATCAGAAAAGACAGTCCAAAGTAGCTGCAGGAGAGGATGCTGAAACCACTGGCATCAACCCCAAGCTCAGAAGTTATGGAGCCAGGAAGCAAGATGAGATGCTGGCTCAATAGCCCCCTATCCTCAAATATCTTCCTTTCTCCTAGTTTAAATGGTTCTCCTACAATAGCATTTAAAATTATTCCATTTACAAAAATTTGATTTATATACTCCTTTCAGGTGCTTAGATATGAATCCAAGAAGCATCTGTATGATTTTACTGGCCAAAAATACTATTCTAAAGATATTCGATAAAAAAGACATCTGAACTCAAATGTTCATAGCAGCACAATTCACAATTGCAAAGATGTGGAAAAAATCCAAGTGCCCATCAGTACATGAGTGGATTAATAAAATGTGGTATATGTATACCATACAGTATTACTCAGCCATAAAAAAATAGTGAACTAATAATACCTCTTGTGTTAACCTGGATGGAACTGGAATCCATTCTTCTAAGTGAAGTATCGCAAGGATGGAAAAACAAACACCAGATGTGCTCACCATTAAATTGGAATTAATTGAACAACACTCACGTGGACATAGGGAAATAACATTCATCAGAAATCAAGCAGGTGGGAGGCGGGAGAAGGGGATGGGTAAATTCACATCTAATGGGTACAATGCACATTGGGTGATGGGCACACTTATAACTTTGACTCAAATGGTACAAAAGTAATTTATGTAACCAAAACGTTTATACCCCCTTAATGTTCTGAAATTTTAAAAAATACTATTTTCCTATGTCAATTAAAGAAAAGAATACCTGAGCCAATTAAGTAAATGATAATTGAATTTCTCAGATCTGGTATAATTATATCCTTTTATGTCCCTTTTAGGGTCATTCATTTTTGAATGTCATATTTTTATTCACTAAAACAGCTCTTATTTAGGCCTACTTAGCTATTTTTAATCTATTCATAAAATAAATGCAAGCATACTTTTGTACTGTTCATTTAGTTGCCATTTGAAAATCCAAAATGACTGTGATGCTGTTAATATTAGCCTAATTTGCTTATGAGTGTTGTCCTGTTAGTTCCAAAAATGCCTTGGCGTTGATCCATTAGCTATATAAGAAAATCTGTTTAATAGAACTGCTCATGTTTTCCTTTGTTCCTTTATGTCTGACAAGTTCTCATCTTCTATAATACAGCATCATATGTGCTCTGCACTTAATCCTTCTAAGTTTTCATGATTCAACATGCACCCCTTCCTCAAAAGTGGTCTTTCTTTAGCCTCTCTGTGGCTCTCACATTAACATCAGCCTAACAAACATGCTTGGAAGGTAACAGTGATTGTGACAGGGCCTTTCATAGTATTGTGCAGGTCCTTGGGTGATGATTTCAATTTGCATGGAATTCACTCAGGTATAGTTATGTAGCACCTGAATAAAGTCCAAATAAATAACAAAATACCATAGTTTAAAATGCTATTACCCATAATCGCTTAGAATAAGACAATCAGAGCAAACCCAGTGGCTTGAATCACTGCTCCCCTGTGAATCTAGATCTCCCATGGACCCACGTGGCCTCCTGAAACCACGTGGCCACCAAGTAGGAAATCGATGATCCCACATTGAAAACTGAGTGGTTTGTTTCCAGACTCAACCAAGAGATGGTTCCTTTAAGATTCAGCTCAAGAGCCTCAAAGGAAGCCATCCCTGAACCACCAACAACCATTTCGGTTTAGCTGCACCTCACTACATCCTGATCTTCCTATCATAGCATCCATCGTACCCTTTGCCACTTTGTCCCGATTTCCTCTGTGAACTATGAGTTCCTTATGTGCAAGGACCTTGTTTTGAATTACATTTCTTACCCTAGCACTTAGCATAATGCCTGGCAAAATAATAGGACCTGAAAAAATGTTTATTGAATGGAGTCCTTCTTCCTTCTTTCCTTCTTTTCTCTCTTCCTTCTTTTCTTCCTTCCTTTACCCCTTCCTCCATTCCCTCCTTCCTTCCTCACTTCCTTCCTTCCACATATATTTATTCACACCCACTATGTACCAGGCACTGTTCTAGGAACTGAGGATACAACAGGAAACAAAACAGACCAAAGTCCCCAAGCTTTCATGGAGCTTGTATGCTCTTAATAGTAGGGGGAAGACAGACAATTAACAACTAAATAAGTCTAAAATATGTCCAGTGATTTAAGTGTCATGAAGAAAACTAAAGTAAGGAAAGCGGATATAGAGAGGACAGTAAGAACAGGCTGCTCTTTTACATATGAATGGGTAACAGTCTCATCAAACATGTGGAACTTGTAAGCAGATACGATCAGAGAACAAATCCATTCTTCCTCCATCACTGCCCACCCACAGTCATTTGGAGGGGCTAGTACTTTCTCATGCTCTTTTTTTTTCTTTTTATTTCATCATATTATGGGGGTACAAATATTGTTAAGGTTACATATATTGCCCTTGCCATCCCTCCCCCACCCCTCCGCTGTGTCAGAGCTTCAAGGGTGTCCATACTCCAGGTGGTGTGCATTGCACTCATTGTGTAAGTATATACCCTTCCCCTCCTCCCCCTCCCACCTGCCCGCCACCCTACAAATATTTTTTGTTTGTTTGTTTTATTATGTTTTTTGGGTTTTTTTTTTTTTTTGACATTTTGGTTGCATTTTATATCTTTGCCTCTCATTTGGAGGGGTTAGAGGTAAGCCCTCCCCCTTCACAGTTCTTGCCACATCCCTAAGATGTGGGTCTCCCCCCACCTCTGAGTCCCTCGTGAGCACTGCCACCCTTTCTCATGCTCTTTAAAGAAATATAAGATAGGTCCCAGGACTGGGACCAGGACTTTTCTGGCTATTCTCAAATAATACAAAAATTATCTGGCTACTTCCGTCTCAAGAAGAGTCTAATCAAGGTATGTAAAATGCCAGTCCCATATAATAGTCAAAAATTCAAATTTCACTTAAAAGTTAAAGATTCTCATTTCTCCCCCTTGGGCCTGCTTTGGGCCAGCCTACTGCAGTGGGAATAGGGCATGGGCCACTTCTCAATCATCCCATGTGGACTTCTTCCCTGCTCCCCATCTCCCTCACTTTCCGTGGGGGTTGATGCCAATAGTGTGAGGCTATATGGAAGGAGAGAGAGGTAAGTGCAGAAAAGGCAGAATCTAATCTTGTTTTGGTTTCTTCTAGGTATGGCTACCTTTGACCCTCTCTGGCATTGGTGAACATTCAAAGCTGACTTTCTTGGGATGTTCTGATAGACTTTAAGACCCCCTCTGGGAACATTCAGTGGCATGTCCCATGATACGAGATGCCCCTGGCTGGACTTAATTATCCAGCCTCAGACCCTGGAAACCCAGCCAGTCCCTCTCCCATCCCTATATGAGGTGCTCTTGGACAGGCTCTGAAATGGCTGCATGTCATCTTCCTCTTCCACATGGCCACATCTGATCCACAAGAACCACATCTGGGCCCAGCATTCACACATTCTTGTTCCACCTTTAGGGACATGTAGCTGGCTTCCTCTTAATGCTCTGCTTCTTCAGACAGATCACCAGAACCTCATGTCTGAACTTCACCAGGCACCCAAGGGGCTTTGCAGACGAGACTTACAGCACACCATTACCATTTGCAAACCTTCTCTCTACTATCCATCTTCTTTTTTGGTTTCTTGCATTTCAGTCCTCTTATATCCTTCATGTGAGCGGGAAACTGATAGCACCATCTTCTTTGAGGCTCTCACATAAGTGACCTAATTCTTCACCTTGGCACATGAGGCTACTGTTTTGTTCTTAGACGTTCGAAGCCTTAGCCAAAATGTAGACAAAGAGAGGCCCATTTAAAATCCTGTTACAAATAAATGGTGCTCATATTAGTCCCAGCAACAGCATTTAAGAGCAAGGAGACTTTCAATCAGCTGAGTGAAAATACTAGTGGACGTAAGAAGCAGCCGCCCAGCAACAATCTTGCAAAAAACCAAAAATGCCAAGAAGGTATTCAGGAGGGAAACAGATGGGCTAAACAACATGGGTGTGGACATAATTCAGGAAACAGGACAGAAGTCACAGCTAAGATGTAAGAAATCAAAGGCTCAACACATATGCAGTGAGATATATTCAATACCCAAGCCAGAACAAAAAATAATCAGGTTTATTTTCTGACAGGAGGATGCAATTGTCGGAGGTACAGAGGCCATTGAACAAGAAGTGGCTCAGTTTGGGATTCCAAGAGGCAGTTTGGAAAAGTTTATAAGATCTTAGGCTTTAGAGCCAGAGGTGAAAAATGGATTTTAACTTTTAATACATTTCTTAGCTGTTTGACTTTACACCAGTAATTAAGCTTCTCTGGCCTCAGTTTCCTCGTGTATATGATGTGGGTCATTTATGACACCTGCCTGAAGAGTGGTCCAGAGGATGAAATGAAGCACTTTTAATGTAACCGTCTTACTGAATTGATCCTATTGCATCAATAGGATGCGATTGTGAAGCAATTTTCTTTTACTCAAACTGCCACCCCTTCCCTCCCACACAGACAGCTAGTTCTTTCCTTTTGTTTGATGAAAATCTTAGGCAGTCTCATAGCTTCTCCAGGCCCCTCGAATCTCAAGAAGGATCTCATTTTAGTCATGAACTTTCCAGTTCAATGGAATAACCAAAACTTGTAACTGTATCAGATGTGAGCTTCTCATCTGCTTTGGGCCTGGAAGCTTCTGTGGGTGGAGCCTTGCTGGGCTGCCACCCTGCCCTGCCTCTCTGTGCTGGCCACTGACCCCTCCCAGTCTAGCTGATGGGGACAGAGCAGGTGACTGGGCATAGTGTAAAGTGGCCCTTACCCTCTTGACCTGCACTGGTGCCCCTGGACTTGAAGGACACTCAAAATTGACTCTTTCTCACGTAGGATACTTTTGCAATTATTTTTAGGAATTCTCTGAGGCCCTCCAACTGCAGCTTGCTGGAATCAGGCAAAGTTTCTCCTCCTCCTGGAAGCTATAACCCCTCTTCCCGAGCTTTGGGTATTGGATGGGTCTCTTGTGCCCCACCTCCTTGCATCACCGCCACCCCTATTCCTCCCTCAGGCGCCCTTTTTCAAGAAGGCTCTGGCAGACTCTCTCTCAGTGGGTCCCATGGGGAAACTCACAGGCTCACATAACCTTGGCCACTGCCAGCCCTGCTCCAAGGGTGGCTCACTCCCTTTCTCTTTCTGCTCTGCCATGTCAGGCCTGACCTCTCACATGTAGGTTCTCAGGCAGGTGCCATATACTTGAACCCTGTGTCTTCTAAATTCTAGGACACACATATTAATCTCTCTGTGTGCTTCCCTTGAAATCCCTCTCAACTGGGGAAGAAGGGGCATATAACCCACAACTAAACAAATCCTCTTTCAACTCTTCAGCCCTCATATTTAAGGACATAATTACTCATACTGGTTTAACCTAGTGTAGGGTCTCTTAGCAGGTCCTGCCTACGTGGTCCAGCCTCTAAAGAATGTGTGGCTCCTGCCAACTATTAAGAATGTTCTAGTCTTTAGACCACCATCAAAACTCTGTGACAACAGGAAGAGGGACTCAACTATCCTCCTGCTACATCCAGCATCATACCTGGCACATGCAGGTATGGACTCTCTGCACCCATACTCTCCTCCTTATCTTTACACCTGGGACCTTGGGTGAGTCATTTGAGATCTGTAAGTCTGGTTTAGACCCGGAATGGTAATATCTTTCTTGACAACTTTATAGCTTTGTTATAAAGAACAAGAAACGAGATGGATGGGCCAATGCTTTATACACAAAAAGTCTATAGACAAAAATGTAACTCATTATTAAGCTACGAGAGTAGCAGTTTCATCAGAAATAGTGACTCCTCATCTATTCTCCTTTCTATCAAATACATATTCCAAACCTTGTAGGGGAATGACAGGGTTTCAATGGCCATCAACAAAAAGACATAGAAAAGGTAAATGTTACTCTTTATTTATACATCCTTTATTAAATCTGAGGCTTGACCAAGTAATGGATAGAATGTAGAGGAAGGAATGTTTATGGTTCCTACGCCTCATATTTCATCTCACTCCCACTACCCAGAAACCAAGAACATTTTAATTTAAGAATCAAAAATAAGGCCGGGGGTGGTGGCTCATGCCTGTAATCCTAGCACTCTGGGAGGCCAAGGCGGGAGAATTGCTTGAGCTTAGGAGTTCGAGACCAGCCTGAGCAAGAGCAAGACCCCGTCTCTACTATAAATAGAAAGAAATTAGCCAAACAACTAAAAATAGAAAAAATTAGCCGGGCACAGTGGCGTGTACCTGTAGTCCCAGCTACCCGGGAGGCTGAGGCAGGAGGATCGCTTGAGCCCAGGAGTTTGAGGTTGCTGTGAGCTAGGCTGACGTCACGGCACTCTAGCCAGGGCAAGAGAGTGAGACTCTGTCTCAAAATAAATAAATAAATAAATAAATAATGTTTTTTAATGATCAAAGACTCTAAGTGCATGCCAGGCAATGCCTGTCTTGTCCACCTTTCTCTTGTCCTGGCCACAGCTCCATGCTCAAGAAAGCAAAGTTAAGCTGGGTTTGGGGGGAGCAGGGCAAGGTGGCTATTGACTGAGTTGGGCATCAGACTCCAGAGCCCTGAAAGAAGCCAAAATATTTTTCCCCACTATATATTGAGAATTCTTAAATTAAAGAGACTGGAAATGCAGGGAACACTCTACCTCTGCCTCTTTTTGCCTGATGGCAGGACATGAATCCTTCCTTCCTGGAGACGGCACTTGCTTATGGGCCCAGCAGGCACCGGAGCAATCTGGGAACAGATTTTACTATCTTCAAACATTTTCTCACCTTTTAAAAGACTAGACTGCTCTCTCCTTTGTCAAGCCACTCTATATGATTTATGGCTTTTTGTTGAAATACTATTTAAACAAGGCCCCTAAGCCACTGCCTTGAGAGAGAAATACTTTTAAACTAAGGCCTCTCCCACATGATGTGTACACCACACGATAATAAGCTTCTGCTTATTTTTCTTTTGTTAATTTGACTTTTGTTTTCAGGAAAGTGTCTCAATGAAAGACCTAAAAAGAGAAAGAAAGAAATGATGTTTTCTCCCCTTCAGTCCTATCTATATGCTGCTGATGACCAGTGAGACCACCTGATACAAAGGGCAAGAGGGTCAGGTGGAAACTGGGGACACCATCAGGTTGTTCCTGAGATCTGGGCCGTGGGGCAAAAGGAAAACCTGAGCAGAGAGAAGCAGCAATGCCAAGAGACTGTGTGCATGTGTGTGTGGGTGTGTGTGTGTGTGTGTGTGTGTGAGAGAGAGACAGAGAAAGTAGGGTGGGGAGAAGGACGTCTTGCTTTAGAGCTGTCTTGGTTCCTGTAAGTTGTCTCATTCCACATCTGGGCAGCTGTCTTTTAAAATAAATCTCCAATTTTCAGGCTATCCTTATTATTAATACTTTCTGCCCATTGCCTAGAAGAAGAAGGAAGGAAATGGCACTACCATGCTAAGCTCATTTGTTTTAACCCTTTTGCAAAATGGAGAATCTTCATGAACACTTTCCATTGTGGAATTATGGATCTTCTTAGGATTTCTCTATTGGAAAAGCTGTTCTGACACTAGCCCAACCTTAGGGGGCAGAATGTGACACAAACCCAGTCTTTTCTCATCACATGCACATCCATCCTTGTCATATCACCAGCTCTTCAGGCCCCGAGGCCACCCTCTAAGGCTGAACTGTCTTCAGCTAGCTTCAGAGCTTCTGACATTATAAGACACAATTTGGAAGTCTTAGGAGGTGAGCCCCTCCCTCAAGCTTATTGGGCAGACACCCAAGTAGCCAAGCAGTAACTTACTTACTAACTTACAAATAGGAATTATTTACGCAATGAATATTCATTTTATAACTGGGTTGCACAAATGTTATGAGAATATTAGTAGCATATCTTATTTACTCCACTTATTATCTTATATCTTATTATCTCCACTACCTTAAGACGAGTACGCAAGACTTGAAATCAAAGACCTGGGTTCAAACTCTCACTCTTCCACTCCCTAGCTATGTGACTTTGAGTAAGTCACTTAACCTCTAAAACTTTCTTTCCCCTCTTCTGTAAAAAAGAGATAATAATAACTACATCACAGAGTTATTGTGGAGATGAAGGAGACATCTAGCAAGATGCTGCTGCAGCAGCTACAACAGCATCAGAACCACAGTAACAATTTCCTAAGCACATGCTATGTGCCAGGCACTGTGTCAAGTGCTTTACTTGCTTTATCTCATGTAATGTCCCCAATAATCTTATGCAGGAGGTACAATTTGCTGACGCACATAGTGGCTAAGTCGCCTGCCTAAGTAACTAACACAGCTAAGGAGGGGTGGTGCTGAGAAAATGCTTCTCCCTTTAGTTTTTCATGTTTCACTGTGACAAAGATTCCAGACTGAAACCAAAGAAATTAACAGCAACGACTTACCGGGGATTCGTAAGTTCCAAGTCTCCGATATGTTGAGTTGCATAGTTTTTTTATTTTCTCAGGACCCTCTATATCATAATCTTTGGGAAAAGCTTCTTGGTTACGGTGCCTTAAGAAAAAATTAGGAGTTCATTAAGGGATAAAGCTTATTTATCATGTGTTTAATTAGATAATTAAAGTTTTAAAATTATCTAATGAAAATTTACTATATTTGTAGCATTATTTTAATTATCAATTTACTGAATTCATGGCATATATTTTCCATCTCTTTTCAAGTAATTCTCAGGCTATTTCCTAAAACCAACTTAGCACATGTTATAAAACTAATAATGTCACAAAAAAAATACTTATCCAACACAGTAATTATTCACTGACTCCAACGAACTGAATCTTATTAAGTATCGTAGATTAGTTACCGATAGTAAATTCTAAAATAAGACATGGTAATATCTTAGAAAGGCAACTTGCCACTTTGGAAATTCTTTCTACCATGAATTTTAATGACAATTTTTTTTCAAAATGAGGCTGCAATGTATTTGCTCATATTGATTTATAACCTGTGCTTCTTGCTTCTAAAGAGGGAATAAAGGAAGCTGACAATTAAACATGAGCTAGAAAAAAAAGTTCTAAAAAATATAGATGGAAGGGAAAAAAAATATTCCAAATATCTTAATTAAAAGAGTGGTTAGGAATAATAAGAAAGGAGGAATTTGAGGATAGAGGAGGAACAAGGAGGTGACATGGCTGGCAACAGAAGTAGCTGTTTTCATAAGAGTTTTCTTAGGTGAAATAAAGGAAGCTGAGGCCAAGCAAGGCCTTGCTTTAAGGATACAGCTCTAGGATTGTTTAAGGGATAGTTAAGTACCCAGGAACTCTTCTATCCATCTGTTCATTCAGCAAATATTTGTAAGTACGTACAACATGCCAGGCATTTTGCTGGGTGCAGGGGATGCAATGGGGGGCAAGTCTGATGGAGCCCCTCATCTGGACAGAAAGACAGACAGTTAAATAAGAAAAATCTACAATGTGGTGAGTGGAAGCGGGACAGCTTCCCTTAACCTGATGGGGCACCCAGCACCCAAGTCATGAGGCCCTTTAAGGCCTGATCCCTACCTGACCTCTGAGTCCAGTGGGTGCTCAGCCCTTCCCTGCATTTCTAGATTACCCTTGCCTCCCCACCTCTAAGCGTGAGAGCAGAGCTCTGTAGTAGCACCCAGCAGCCAGGGAGCCCAGGGTGCGGTGGCAGGCAGAGCGCTGCACGTGAGCCCTCTTCCCTCCTCAATCTGAGCATCAAGTTGCAAAACACTAAGTGCTTTTTGGTAACCTGCAAGCATTTTATGAGAGCCTGACAGGAAGCTGTCACTTAAGTCCTTAGTGGGGGGAATACTGAACAATAAGAACCAGGAGTGGTAGAGCGAACACAGTCCTGAATTTGAATCACTGCTCAGACAGGTCCTGCTGTGTAACCTTGAGCAAGTCACTTAGCCTTTCTTTGCTTCCATTTTCACATGTATAAAATGACAACAGAAATAATAGCAATATCTTTTAAGATTTTAATAAGAATTAAAATGAAAAAATAAAGGCAGATGATCCTTCATATACTATAAAGCACCATAAATGTCTATCTAGAGTGAATATTAACTGGGCTTCAAAATATGGTATACAACAATTGCAACCTTATTTTTCTATAATTGAATTTAATTTCTCTTTCAGGCTCTCATTTTGCCAGGTGAAAAATCCTGGATCTTGGTCAATTCTGGACTTTTTCCAGTTCTCAGGGGTTTGTGTGGCGCCATGATGCTGAGAATCCATCTTTGTTGTCATTTTTTCTCCTGCTTGCACCTGCAGAAACATCCTTATTCCCTGATGGTCTTCCATTATGGGTCCGTGCAGGTCTCTAGCCTCCTGGTCTTGCCACACAGACTCCTAGGTGGACTGACGTTCTGCACAAGGGTGCCACTCTGTAGTCCACCCAAAGCCTACTCATGTCCCTTTCCACCCAAGGTTCCTGGAAACACAGACACCATCGCTGGGTTACCTGCCTGACGCCCCAGACAGAAAGTGTTTCATCTCCCCAGCACACTGGACTTGGGGACACAGGGAGCCCCACCCTTCAACAGTTCCACTGACACTACCCTGGGAATGGGAGGGAAGGGAAGAGGCAATGACTCTGGTATTTCTAAAACCTTAGTTCAAATTCAGGATCCCAGACCAACCCTGATATTCTCAGCTTCTCTTCTGGCTTTCTCCTTTCCCTGTCCATGAGTTCTTCGTTTACTATGGGACAGGGCGGTCTGGCTGTTCTTCCAAATCTATAGGGCTCATGCCAAAATCCAAGTTTTTGAACTCTAAATCCAAAAACTTGATTCTTTTGTTGCCTGCTGGGTCATTCTTCCCCAAGACAGTAAAACCACAGTACTTCCCTATGAGCAAACACGTGAGGGGGAAAGTACTGGTTAATATTTCCATGTATTAGCCTCTTTATTAGACACTGAAGAAGGTGCAGTGCCCAGGGCACACAATAGTTTTAGGGGCCCACAAGAATATTTTAATTATTTTTAAATCAGAAAAAAACATATAAACCAGTTTGGATTATACCTGTCTTTATACCATCACAGTCATAAATTATAGTTTTTAACTTTTTTTTTAATAGAGCAAGGGGCCCATGGAGGCAAAGATACTTAGGGCCCATGAAAATCAGCATGTGATCCTGATTACCCTTCCATGTATTTTTTTGTTGTTGTTCTTACATTTTATTTGTGTCCTTTTCTTCTTTTTTTTTTTTTTGTAGACCTTTCACAGTGCATCTTCCATGTATTTTAAATAAGTTTTATTATAACTAGGTTCATACAAAAGATGCAGACATGTTCCTTTTCTTATAGCAACCTTAGATAGCAGCCAAAAGCTTAGCATTAAAAACATGACTCAGTAATGAAGGGTTTTTTTGTGAAACTGAGCTAATGTAATTTTTGTTTGTTTGTTGAGATAATGTAATTGACAATTCCTCCTGCCTGTCGTCTGCCCACAGATGGCGTGCCCTCAGCCTGCGAGGCTCTGACAGATTCACAGCCCCAAAACATCTGCTCCTACTTCCAAGAAGTTGCCAGGCTAGCAGAGAGAAATACATATGTTTAAAAATTATAAAACGTATAAACTATACTCCATAAAATATAGTTAAAAATAGAATACAAAACAAATTATAAAATTTGTTTAGTAAATATATAAAATATATATTTACTATATATAAAATATATGAAAATAATTAGGGCATTGTAAAGGAAACAGGAGGGCAAATTAATTGCCTGACTTTATTATATCCTGTCAGATGGTTGGCCTGTGCTTCAGTTACCATGAGATGAACTGAGAATCACACACTGAGGATATAAATGAATCAATGGATTAAGAGTCTCAAGTGAAAAGTGACATAAATGCAAGCTATTGTTATGTGTAATAATATTGTTTCTATATACAATATGCCATAGTTGGGTATTTTTAAATACTCTGTCAAGATTAATTAAGCCTTATAGCATCTTTGTGATACCAAAAAAATATACAAATAATCAAGGTGTAATAATATATATATACTTTATATACCCTCACTTTCCTTACTACCTGCATTTATTACAGTCACCAAACAATTTGCCATGATTTGTAATTTATGGCAATGAAAAATTCTTTACAAGAAAAGGAATGAATATAATAAAATAAAATTTAGAATATCTCTAGAGCAGTAACTTTCAAACTCTTTGACCACAGCCTCCAGTAATAAAAATGTTACATGTTATTCCAGAATTTGTATATGTATTTCCATACAAAAATTGAAACCAAAATTTGACAAAACAATATTTACCCACATGTGAATCTGGATACTTTGTAATCTCTTATATTTTATTTTTTAAAATGTGGTTATCAATCCATTAGATTGAGTTCACAAAGCATTCATGAGTTGAGACCACAGTTTAAAAAATATTGCTCTAGACCAGTGGTTCTCAATCTTGTTGGAGGAGGGGGTCAATTTGTGTCCCCACCCCCCACCCCCACAGACAATGCAGACATTTGGTAGTGTCTGGAGACATTTTTGGTTATTACCACTGGGAAGGAGAGTGCCACTAGCATCTAGGGGGTAGAGGCCAGGGTAGAGGCTGCTGAACATTCTACAATGCTCAGGACAGATCCCCACCACAAAGAAATATCCTGCCCACAATGTCAATAGTGCTGAGGTTGAGAAAGTTCAAGAGAACAGCTGCATCCCAGACTCTTAGATCAGTGGTTCCCAAACCTAAGTGTTTCCTGGAGCAGCCGAACTTCCCCCAAATGGGTGGGACCAACTTAAAGCTGTCAACTTTTTGTTTTGACAAGAACATACAAAATAAAATAATCATCTATTCCCTTTAATAAGAAGACTGCTAACACCAAAAATCTGCAAAAAAAACCTCACAGTCCTTCAAACTGAATATATTTAGTGATATGAAACATTTGCTACATTGTCTTTACAGTTTGTATATCAGCTGGGATTAGTAAAAATGCCATCCTTGATCACCACTGGTCTAGTCTACAACCTGTTTTTTGCAGATATTAATTCGCCCAGACATGAATTTGACAGGAGCTGGTCAGCAGTCAAGTTCAAGGCCAAAGAGATGCTTCAATGTAAGTATTCTGTGCTGCTGACTGAAGGAGAAGCTGCGCCTTTGAGGCCAGGTGTGCGAGTACGGGCTGACATTCTTGCTGGGTGGAGGGCCCACAGGGCTTCCTGCCAGCAGCGACAGAAGTTTCCTTGGGAGGCAGACTTGCTTCTGCTGAGGACCTTGCTCTGTCAAGCCTGGAGCTGAATGCTATGGCTGTTTCTTTCTATGAGAAATCCTCATGTGACACATCCTTAATTATGAGTAGATAAAACTTGTTTTCTCTACCCTCTATGATAAAAAATAGTATGATAATTGTTAAACAAAGTTTATGGGAGGCCATTGTTTTGGACTTAGCCTCCTGCATTAGGCTCCAGCAGACCAAACCACCCAGAATGGAGTCACTTGTGCTAAGTGCCATATAATCACACTGAACTTTGAAACAGAGCAGTTTAAAAAAAAAAAAAAAAAGAAAAAGAAAAAAACAGGAGATCACAGTCTACCTTAGTCAGAGAGTGTAATAAGGAAATCCCTTCTGTTCTAATCCTATAAGGAAATAAGGAGAGTAACTGTGAAATGGCCAGTAGCTTTTTGTTATCTGTTTCTGCTTTCTTCAGCCCTTTTCCATCCATAGAGCCAACCTCCTTTGCTCAGCTCAACGGAACACTCATTCTATCTCATAGAATGAGCTGCAGCCAGATTCTAGAATCACAAATAAAAGCCAACTAGGTTTTAAACAAAATTTGTTGTAATTTTGTATTTTGACACTATGAATAGAATTAGGAATGGGGAGAGGACTGACAAGACAGAATTTGAGCTGCAGACTGTATGAAAAGGAGCTTGGATCTGTGACCTTGTTGTCAAAAATGCTACTTGGAATGACTTAAAGAGGGTTAAGGTCAACAAAGTCCAGCAGGACAAAGGCCAACACAAGCAGGCCCCATTCTGGACAAATGCCCAACGTATCCGTTTGGTATATATGGCTTCTGGCCACCAAACCCTACAATCACCTGAACCTTCTAGATGTTCCTGTTCTTCCTATCCTAGTGTATTCCCAAGCCATGCCTTGTCAAGGGGACCTGCCGAATCTGTTTTTAGGGCCTTTTGAGAGCTTGAAGTTCTCACCATAAGAGTTGGATGGTTCCACATCAAATTGGATCTGTGAGCTTCCCTTGAGTAAACACATGCAATTCCCTAAGTGAGTTGCAGGACTGAACAAACATGAGTCCAGAGCCACAGGTCAGGCAGGGGCCTGCAGCTCCCTCAGGCTGTCCCAGGCCAGGAGGACCCAGCTGGGGTTAAGTCACAGGATCCTCCTCACAGGAAAGGAGACCAGGTTACACTGTAGGGTTTCTGTGGTGGTGTGTTTATATGGGGGAAGCAAACTGAGAGGTTGCAAAGAAACCAATATCTTTATCACTGCCCCACCTTTCACATAGTTTTATAATTATCCATTAATGTATCTTCCTTCTACTTAGACTGAGAGCTTCTTAGACACCAGGATTATTTTTTATTCATCTTTGTGATCTCAGTGCCTAGCATAGTCTGACACATTGTAAATGCTCACTAAATCCTAAATGATTGATTGATTGATTAAATGAATGTTCTTACATTTTGTTACTGTCACCTTAATATAAATGCTGAAAGCAAAAGCTTTCAAACGTGTCCATAAAAATAAAGAGTGTCCCAGCTCAGTCTGCAAAAGCACACGGAAAGAGGGAGTGATTATGCATATAGAGATGCTAGTTCTTTGCAATACTAACTTCTCTCCAGAGAAATTATAAATCTACTTGCTGAATGGGAAACTCTCAACATACATATGCATAACACTGATTGCAAAGGGGGTTGAATCTGAGCAATATCTGACATGAGAACAATGAAAATCTAAGATGAATTCTAGCTTCTGGTTACTTGACAAGAGACACATTTTCTTTGCAGATTTGAAAGATGTTTCAAATGTTTAGTTAAGATTCCAGATGGCAGAATATATTAATTTTAAATTTTAGAATTATTAATGTAGTTCACAACTACACTGTCAGCTATTGTATATTCTGTTATAAATCTAGCCCAAATGAGAAGAGAAAGTTACCTTTTCTATTAGGTTTTATAATCATCTGTTATCTGGAACTTTCAAAGAAAATTACCCTTGAGAGGCAGCTATATTCCCTAGCACATTAGAAGCATAAAACCAACAGAACCAAAGACTGCAAAGAGATATCTGACAATCCTCTTTAAATATTTCATGGACAAATGATTTACATACCAAGGTAGTGTTGTTTGGTGGCATATCCATCAAACTGACAAATGAAGACTTTTAGATGTATTTTCAGAATTATAAAGAAAATCTTATGCTCTTGGGGAAAAGAGTGACACTTCAGACTTATGAAAACAGACTTCGTTTTTCAAAATGTCTCATAGTGTATGTGATTTGTGCATCTATAACCATGAAACCACAGAATTTGAGGCTTAACTGTACTCAAAAGAAAACCATTTGATGGAGACAGCTAAGTGAAACAATTTTCTTCATTCAACATATATTGAGTGGCATGTAAATAAGACCAATCATTATTATGAATTTTCTTCACAAAAATCTTGAAAACCAGGAGGCCCTATGGAGAATATTGGAAAGATACAAAAAGGAATATAGCAGTCATAGGTGATGTCTATCGTAACAATTTAAATGTTAAATAAATGTTGTTAGTCTGATTAACTGCTAAACACATGACTTTGAAAACAGCTGAAGACACATGTATGAAATAGGGTGATCCTGTAATTGATTATCTCACCTGGGACACTTTTAGAGGGAAATAAAGAACTGAGTACTTTGTTTAAACAGAACTGTCCTGGTTAAACCAAGATGAGGACATTCTGTTACCCTATGTTTAGAAAACCAGATCTCAGTTATCTTCAAATCCTATGATACTTCTTAGGGTTTCTTTGATCCTCCCCTCCAGAAACAGTTAGCATTGGCTATCTAAAGATACGCTGGGTGGTGGACAAAAGAGAGGGAGTTTTTTAAGTGTATTACACATCAGCAATTACTATAGTTCAAAAAATACCTTGACAATCTATCTGGCATAGAATGGCATGGAGATTGGTCTACCTCCCTCCAAAATGAAAAGCAAACAGACACCTGATTATCTGTGTAAGTTCCTATCTCTATAGTCTTAACATTTAACATTACTGGCTTAAATGATTTGAATTAATTACTTAGAATAACATCAAAAGATTATATTATGTGAGTTTAAGGCCCATTTTAATGCACACTTCTGTGATTCCATGAGCTACGCATATTGAGTAGATAATACAAGTTTCTTTGGTTTCAGAACAATTTGTTTCATTTACATTAGAAACAAATAATAAGGTTTTCTTCATGAATAGAATCTAGAATTAAAACAGACTTCCATTCTAAACACAGCTACACAAATGCACATTTTCCCCTTTTATTTCTAGAAATCACTCAAAAGCAGCAAAGGACATGGAAAAATTAAGAGCAAAAACTGGAAAAATGAAAAGCAAACTAAAATTTTGGCAAAAGCAGAAGTTATGATCCCCAGATTATATCATGTACAAGGGCTACCAAAAGCAGCCAAGATCCAGTCAAGGTCAAGTAGGGAAGAAGCACACACAAGAGGCCATAGCAAGAAGGTTCAGTGCTGAGGTTGCCCAGAGGTAGGACCTGTTACAGTGCCAACCAAATTACATTTCCTGTGGTTGTGCAGATAAACTTTTTCACTGAAAACAGAGGAAAATGTTAGATAGAACACATTTTTAAAATTCCAATACATTAAAAATATTTAAGAACTGAAAATCCAGTGGAGAGTTTCCAGGCCAATTTTTGGGTAAAAGCCTAGAGCCAGAGGGGTAAGCAACATTTCAAAATACCAAACGTGCAAATGCCCTCAGGGTGTTTGCCAATATTGTACATGGACAATGGCTTCAGGGCTAGAGGTTCAATGACTTCAGAGATAGAGGGATAAAAGTCTAGCCACAAAGCCCATCTTAGGAGGGGAATTTTACAAGAAAATCTCTTCCCCTACCAAAGCAAGGAATGACTTTCCAGAGGATGGAGCCCCAGTCAGCCTGAGTCCTGGAATATCTATGTGGAGGAGTGCCCACTCCCCACCAGAAACCTATAGCAGACTTTGTGTGAGCAGGAAATAAACCATTGCATTATAAGCCACTGTGATTTGGGGGGCTATACAGATAAGCTAGGCTATCACAGATTAAGCCTAGCTTAGTCTAATGCAGAAATTAGTACCAGAAGTGGAGTGGGTGTCATTGTAACAAAAATCTAAAATATACAGCATTGACTAAAAGCTAGTCAGAATAGGAAACTGGAAAAGCCAAACATTTAATAGGCACAGTAAATGAGGAGTCAAATCATGTACCTAGTGAGACTGGAAAAGAGATTGGAAAACAGTTTGTTAGTTGTGTGTGTGAATCACTATTGGCTATTTTTGCCAAGGTATTTAAAAAAAAAGAATGAGATGAATTCAGGAAATAATTGGCTGATTTGCAAGAATAAATTAAAGGGAAATGAGAAATTCCAGAAATTTGAGCACTTGAAATGTTAGAAGAGCCAACAACTTTTAGATAGATACCAAACAGTAAGGTAGAAAACTGAGAAAAACTTTTTGAGGCAAAGGTGTATTAAAGCTTAGCTTTGCAACGAAGTCCATCCTATTGTGAAACTCTCCCAGTAAATTAAGTTGTATTAGAACAGTCAAAAGACAAGATTACAACAAATTGAAAGACTTAATTGGCTTTTATTTGCAATTCTAGAATCAGGCAACACCTCATTCTAGGAATAGAATGAGCTGAGCAGAGGAGCCTGGCTTTGTAAGCAGAAGGAGGGCTGAAAAAAAAAGCAGAAACTGAAAACAAAAAGTGGATTGGTCATTTTAAAAGTTACTTTCCTTACAGGATTAAAACACAGGCAACTTCCTTAATACACTGACTCAGGTTGACTGAAACTCCTGTTCTTTAAAAAAAAAATATTGGCCTGTTTCAAAGTTCAGTGGCACTTAGCACAAGTGACTCCATTCTGGGTGGTTTGGTCTGTTGGGACCTAGTGCAGCAGGCTAGTCCTAAACAATGGCCTCTCATAAACTTCATTTAACTGAACAAATATCTGGTTAAGAAAATGGCCAAACAGAAAATTCCAGGGTTTCTGATTTCTGTAACCACAGACGTCTCAAAGTGACATTCAAGGTGTTTTAAGGAGAAAAAGTAAAGAAATATAGCAAATCTGAGAACTTTATCTAGAAGGAATTGAGTGTGAAGTTACTCGCAGTAGGAACTAACTAGATTCAAATACATAAGAAACTTGGTTTATGAAAATTATACTTCCAAATAAACCAGCAGTCTGCATTTTTAAATCCTTCAACTGTTCAATATTGAAAATATCCTTTGGTTCCTAAACATCTGGGAACACGAAATGAACCAATTGAGCTGAACATAGAAGGACATATGCTACAACACCGCAGCAGGTGCGGCCAAAGAGAATAATGGGAAAGAAAAGATCACACACAGGGCAGAGCCAAGGACCGGAGAGAGAGCAATGGGAAAAGGAAGCTGCTCCCAGCAAGCAGAATCAGGATCTAATCAGAGAATATTCCTGACACCTGTGTAGGGCTCCCTAACAATGTTTGCTTGTCAGGATTTAAGAATGACTGTGGAAATATGACAGCTCTGTCGCTACCATCCTTCCTCTTTCAGAGCAGGTGTGCTCATTACAGTCATCCTGTCCCTGTCCCACCATTGTGTAATGATCCTTGAACAACATGGTTTGAACTGTGCGGGTCCACTTATACGTGGATTTTTTCCATAAAATTACACAGAGTGTACCTGTCTTTCCTTCCTCCCCTTCCACCTCCTCCACCTCTCCTGCTTCTGCCACTCCTGATGCAGCAAGACCAACCCCTTCTCTTCCTCCTCCTCACCCTCCTCATCACAAAGACAATGCGTATGAAGACCTTTGTGATGATTCACTTCCACTTAATGAATAAGAAATATATTTTCTCTTTCTTACGATTTTCTTAATTTTGTTTTCTCTAGATTACTTCCTTGTGAGGATACAGTATATAATATGTATAAACAAAATACATGTTAATTGACTGTTATCAGTAAGACTTCTGATCGATAGTAGGCTGTTACTAGTTAAGTTTTGGGGGGATTCAAAAGTTATATGTGGATTTTTGACTATGCAAGGGGCCAGCACTCCAACCCCTACATTATTCAAGGATCAACAATACATTGAGTTTGTGGGGAGGGACAAATATTTTGTCTTTTTGCTTTATAGGAACCAAACTAGGCTTGGTAGAGAAGCTATGGGGCATAACATGAGCAGACCCTGGACTTTTGACCTGTGACTAGATAGAATTTCATCATTTTCCTTGGGTAAGTGGGTGAACATAGACTGTACTTGGAAAGAGTGAAAGCAATATTTAATGACCTGCCTAAAGAATACAAATTCAAATGTGCATTAGACTTTCATAAAAATTAAAAAAATACTTGATATATTGAAAAATATAGGCCGGGCGCGGTGGCTCACGCCTGTAATCCTAGCACTCTGGGAGGCCGAGGCGGGCGGATCATTCGAGGTCAGGAGTTCGAAACCAGCCTGAGCAAAGGCGAGACCCTGTCACTACTAAAAATAGAAATAAATTAAGTGACCAACTAAAAATATATATATAGAAAAAATTAGCCAGGCATGGTGGTGCGTGCCTGTAGTCCCAGCTACTCAGGAGGCTGAGGCAGTAGGATCACTTGAGCCCAGGAGATTGAGGTTGCTGTGAGCTAGGCTGATGCCACGGCACTCACTCTAACCTGGACAACAAAGTGAGACTCTGTCTCAAAAAAAAAAA
>CAUYPO010124381.1:0-16879 GCA_963574435.1 Cheirogaleus major | reverse complement strand
TGGAGACATTTGGGCGCCAAGGAGCTGCCTGGGGCCAGCAACAGTGGGAGGTGCCAGAGGATGTCCTGCCAATGTCCCGCCTGCCTGCAAGGGAGCGCAGCAGCCCTGTGGCCGCTCCTGTCCTCCCGGGGCCCCTTTGCTCTGCCCTCCCCCACCACGTTGGGGTCTTCGGAGCTGCAGTGTCATCCCACCCCAACCACCAGGGCGCCAGCCGGGTGTTGCAGGACGCTGCCACCACAGGCTGGGCCACAGCGGTGACGCCGAGTGTTCCGAGGGGCAGTCAGGGCCTGGCTGGGAGCCGCCGCGTCACGCCTGCCCCCGCTAGTGCACACAGCCTTCTTGGGTCCCGCTCCCACTGGACACGTACCCGGCCCCTGGAGACAGGAGGGCACGAACGTCACCTCCGCTCTGCAGAAGCGGAAGGTTGATGTCACAAGAGGAGGTGCAGAGCCAGGATTTAAACCTAGGCCAGTGGGACTCCAGGGTCTGGATCCAACTTCCAATCCTGGGGCCTCTCCCCTCCCCCGGCCTCAGGGTGGGCCCGGGAGCAACTGGGCACTCCGGGGTGGGCACCTGAGCACGGGCTGCGGGTGCTGGGAGAGTGGGGAGGGGGCTGGGCCCTGCGCAGCTGGGGGACAGTGCCCCCCAGTCCCCAGGCTGGGCCGACTCTGGTCCATGGTGGGCAGCCCTCAGTTCATGAAGAGTCACGTGTGGACGAATGTCTGTAAACCGAGTCACAGTGTGACAGCCCCTCTCCAAGGAAGATGAGCATAACCGAGGTGGCTGAGAGCCGCTCCAGAACTTCCTTCTGGGTCCAGGGACGTGTATCACGTCCTGGCTTTGCCTAAAGTGAAGGGTGCCATGTATAGAAGCCCTCTTCACAAACATGACCTCTGGGCTCTTATCAACGATCCACGCCCTTTGGAAGGACCCTCTGGAGTATGGGGGAAGACCCCTCAGACAGAGAAGTCCCAGATGTGCCATGGTGGGAGGGGCGTCTCTTCTCTCCTGAGATGGCCCTATGTCTACCCCACACCTGTCCTCTTCCCTACTTATGCTTGCCAGCACAGGGGCAGCTGGATGGCTTTGTGAACTGGCTCCTTTTGTGGCCCCCATCAGACCGGGACATCCCCGGGGCGAGGGCTATCTCCCCATCACACAGGGCTCATAGGGCTGAGCTGTGTGGTCAGCCCAGGAAGTTTCGGTCACCCCGCTCCTTCCTAAACATCAGTTTGGCCCGAGAAGAAGAGAGTCTATTTCTCAAAGCATTCTGGCCCCCCGGGAGCAGAGTGGTGGCCACAAGACTCACTTCCTGACCATTCGCCAGGGCCCCTGAGCGGTGGCAGGACGCGGCTTGGGGCTGGAGCCTCCCTGGGCTCAGTGCCCAGCCCCAGCCTGGTTCTCTCTGGGGACAGGGAGGAACCCTAAGCATGGCAACTGGGTCATTTCCCAGGACCCAAGTTGTCTTCGCAGGGCTGGCACACCTTGTCCTGCCCCTCAGGGGCTTGGCACTTGCCGCTGTCCTTCGCACGGCCAAGCTAAGAGACGGAATTAGCTCCCCACTGCCATTCTCCAGGCTCTCCAAGCAGCCAAACCATCTGGGAGAGGGACCAGAATGGGGCCTCCTGGGAATGTGCCCAAGGCTTTTTCTTCTGGTTCCTCTGGGAAAAGATCCAGAAAAAGACTGAAAGCTTCCTGGCTGGCAGGAGGGGGTGGGGTGGGACCAGGCCTGGCCCTGCCACCAGGAGAAGCCCCTGGGGCTCTGGGAAGCCCATGCTCCCACTCAGCCAGGACAGTGACGGCCTCTCGCTGGGCTCCGCCCACTCCCAGCGTCCAGGCAGACCTCAGGGGTCCGCGCTGCAGTCCCGGCCCGCAGGCCAAGTGCAGTTTCATGGAGGCCTCAGGAGTCAAACCCTCTCCAAAAGGTTGGCCTGGAGCCAGGCCGTGAGACTGAGATCGGCCTGCTGCTCCAGCATGGGCAGGAAAATTGGGGTTCGGGAGGTGGGACCTACACCTCATCCTCCTCCCGACCCCTGCCCACCGAGATGTGCCCACCCGCAGCCTAGCTCCTGGGAGAGCCAGGGACAGGCACCTGCCCTGAAGGTAGGGACATGTGGGTGCGGACGTTTCAGGAGGACCCCTTGGCAAACCACCAAGACACCTTGGCAATGCATGTTCTCAAGGACCTCGGGCTTGTGGTTGGAAGCTGTCAGCTTCCCTCCATCCTCTGCCTAAATTTCCACTTTCCTCATGACATCTTCCACGGAGTGGCAGATGGTATTATGGTTTAAAACTACTGGCTGCTTCTCCATGGGGCATTGTACTTCCTGCTGTACCAGTGGCAGGTTTGACCACATGACCTGCTCTGGCCAATGACACGTGAGCAGAAATGACACACGTTGTTTCCAGGCAGAAAGTTGGAGAGCAGCGCGTGGTTCAGCAGGTGTGTCTGCCTCTGCCACGAGAGATCCTCCACGATGGAGGCTGCCCGGCCACCCTGAGGGTCAGAGCAAGATGACACAGGGCAGAGCTGTAGCCGCCCTGGAAGGACAGGCAGCAACAGTAAGACAGACACCTTCATGGTTGGAAGCCATTGCGATTTGGGGGTGACATCCTGGTTGAAACATGTCACAGCTGTTGGAATCTTTAAAGCGGTCTCTGGGAGCTGTATTTTTCAGTCTTCAGCTGCTTCCAGGTGGCGTGGATAATTAACAGAGCTAAAACGTGATGTCCCGAGACTGGTGGCCACTGTGTCGGCACTCGGTCAGGGGTGAGTGTGCGGTTATGACTCGGCAGCCCGCACGAAGACCAGACTGACGCCGCCCGAGCTGCGTGTCTAACCCTCCTTGTCACGCAGGGTGGCGGGGTTCAGCCCGAGGTTCGTCCGTAGGCGCCGGCTTTACGAGACTCCCGGGAAGCTCCTCTCCTGAGTCAGAGGCCTGTGACCTGCTCCTGCACCTCCTGGGGACCCCACCTGCTCTCCTCCCCCACCTGCAAGAGCTGTGTGCACGGCGGCTAGTTAATGTGAGATTGCGTCATCTTATCCACCTCGTCCCTCCGCTGCTGCCCGAGGTCAGGCTTGCCGAGCTGGCAGCCGCAGGGAGTGCACACGCCAGAGGACCCAAGGGGCACCTCTACCCGCGTCTTTTTAGCTGTAAATTTCCCCCATGGAGGAAGCCCGTGCCAATCCCTCCGCCACTCCAAACCCGCCCCTTCCCCTGCAATCAGATGGGACACGGGGGTCTGGAGCACCCCTTAGCACTGGCCTCATGGGGACGGACCGGCTGTTGCTAAGTGTTTCTGGTGACTCGCGATCCTTTCTCAACCAGGTTACTGGCCTTTTGTCTTGGTGGTCGTCCGAGTTTCACCGTCTCCGCAACGTGCCGCTCAGCACCGAGCGCATGCTAGGCAGACAGTGGGTGCTCAGGAAAGACTGCTTCTGCTGTCCCGAGTTGGTGGCCTGGTGGCTGGTGGCGCTGTGGCGGGACAGAGGGCAGCTCTACCCATGGCCAGCTCTCTGCAGACTAGCTCGTGAAGGTCACACCAGGGAAGCAAAGTGGCCTCCGGCCCATGGCTGTTGGGAATGGCCTGGCAGAACCGGCAAGGAACAAGGCAAGGGGGGCCCCTCCCTCTGCCCCCAGCCTGGGCTCCACTTTCCCTCCTGGTCTCTGCCCCCTTCCTAGTCCCAGCAGCGGGGGACCCTGCGCAGACCAATTCCCTCTCAAAGGATAGAGTTCTGTGGTTGGGACTGGTCCCCTACCAACTGCCCACCAAGGATTTGAACACAGTAACTCACAAAAGCCATGTCTCTTTATTTTTCATTCCTGCCGTTCAACCAGTTTGCATAAGCTGAAGATGAGTGGGTTTTGGAGGGGGAGGCGGAGCATCTGGGGACAGACCCTCCTGGAAATAGTCTGTGCACACTGCTGAGGCTGGTTAGACTTGAGAAGCGATTGAACAATAAACTCTACAGAATTAGAAATGTACAAAAGTGTCAAGGTGGCTGCTGGCTGGTTTCTCACCTCCCCGTGGGGGTCAGAGTTACACCCATCAGTCCTGTGCAAAGGTCCTGGGGCTGGCCTGGGGGGAGGGGGGCAGCCAGATTCTTCCCTGGGTACAGGAGCCGTCCTGCTCACCCAGCACAAGTGTGCCGACAGATAGGCGCGTGGCTGTGTGCCCAGGTGCCGTGGCCCCCTCCGGCTCTGTGGCTCCTTGAGTGTGTCTCTGTGTCTCGCCTCTATGTCCGCCCTTTGAAAGTGTTCATGCAGGTGTAGGTTCCTGAGAATCTGTGGATCTCCTCGAGTGCAGCCTGCGGGAGTATGCTGGGGAGTGGGGAGGAAGAAAGGAAGATGGTCAGTAGGGGTGGGGACCAGGGGCTGCGTCACCGGGGGCCACGCAAGACAGCACGATGGAGTCAGAGGTCCCAGAAGCGCGCCCTACCTGTCGCCAAGCCACACGCCAGCTGCCCTCCAGGGGGAAGGGCTTTCAAGTACATGGACAAGTAGCTGTTGACCGGGTGGGGGGAGGGGAGGTAGGAGAAAGTTTCAAAGCCACATTCTTAGTGTCTTAGTGCCCCTAGATGTCTCAGGCACCAATCGACTCCAACTGCCACTTACTGTGTGAGTCTGAGCGGTCAGGCACGATTTAGGCGGCACAACCTCCAGGGGACCGTCCCAGCCTCACCCTCAAGCCTCTCCTCGGTGCAACCCAGAGCTCCTGTGCTTCCCCTGCGGGCCCTGGTATTGTCCTCTGCTGGTCACTTGGCAAGCCTGTGGCTGCCTTTGTAGCGGACATTTCACTTTTGGTCCCCGGCCCCGAGCACAGGCCCGGCATGGAGGGAGCCCTCAGTCCGCTTGTTGATTCAGACTGAAGGGCCCCGGCTCACTCTAGCATGAGATGGGAAAAGTTCACTTTCAGCTAGAGCAATCTGGGAGGCTTCCTGGGGGTGGTGGCACTAGAGTTGAGCCTTTAAAGATTTCTCTTGGGGAAGCTGAGGTGGGATGCACCGCAGGGAACACTTCCTTTTTGAAAAGTAGTCAGGGAAGGGGAGGAAATGTAGGCTGGGGGGTTGCTGTGAAGACTGCTGAGATGTTCTAGACAAACTGACTTTTCTCTAGAACATTCCAAAAGGCTTCTAAGAGGCTCCCCTGAGGTGGGGGGTGGCAGCCGGGCTCGGTGAGGACCTGAGCCCCTGCTCTCCCAGGGCTCCCTGAGGCGGCCGAGGGGCATCTCGGACTGACAGGCAGGATGACCGAGGGAAGCCAGCGTGTGGCCTGAATGCCCTGGGGAGCCCCACCCCTGCGCCTCTGGAAGGGCTGAGTCTGGAGGAGAAAGGACGGACTGACGCCGTGCCCACCAGGTTCGCGGTAGGCAGAGGGAGGCTGGCTTTCCCGGGAGGCGGTGTCTGACTATGCCGGGCCCAGCCTGGCACTTGGGTGCCTCCTTCCCTGAAAGGGCCTCCCGGGTCAGAGGGCATGGGTCAGGCAGGGGCCAGGGGTGGAGAAGGCTGGAGCCCCCAAGGAGCCCAGGGTCCTTTGTGGCTCCGGGGACGAAGCTCTCCCTGCTGTCCTGACAGGCCCAAGAACCCCGCGCTTAGGTGGCCACCTGCAGGAGCCCCTCCAGTGTGGCGCGGGGATGCGCAGGGCGTGCTGCAGGAAGTCCGGACAGTTCTGGGGGAACAGATGCCGGGCGAATTCTGGGGGGTACTGTCTCCTTTAATAAAGGGGTTTGCCCTGGGGAACCCCGCCTGACGCGTGCCATGACGTTTCTGTGAATTCTGAGCCTTTGGCATCGAGGCCCCCGTGCTGCCCATCAGAGTCACTTTCTGAGGCTGCGCCGTGTCTCTCCGTCGCTAGAGCAGTGGTTCTCAAAGTGTGGTCCAGGAACCCTTGGGGGTACCTGAGATCTCTGCTGGGGGCCGTGAGGTCAAACTGTTTTTATAATACTAAGATGTTATGTGCGTTTTTCACTCTCTTTCTCTCAGTGCACAGTGGAGTTTTCCAGAGGCTATATGACATGGGATATAGCACAACGAATTAAAAGCAGAAGCAGGTATAAGAATCCAGTTGTCTTCCATTAAACCAGACAACACAGAGATTTGCAAAAATGTAAAACAATGCCTGCCACTCCTTACTGCAGTTATTTTGTTTTAGAAAATATAATTACAGAAAGTTTTTCAGTGCTTATATATACTAAAAAAATATTTTATATATATATATATATATAATTACTTGCCATAAAAATACATTTAAGTTAAGGCAACGGGTTTGTTATTACTAACAATGAATATTGTAAATATAAACAAATGTATCAGTCTTATAAAATTCTTCTGTTTTAATTTCTAAAACAGCAAATAGTGATAAGATATGACTCAAATCAACAAAGCTCTTTGGGCTCCTTGACACTTTTTAAGGCTTAAAGGGGTCCCGAGACCAACGAGTTTGAGAACCGCTGCCCTATGCGAGGACAGTATGTCCACAGCAGACGTGTCCCCACTGCACACCCTCGTGCCCACGGCAGACGGGATCATCCATCCCACGTGTACCTTCTCCTGCCGGCCACCTCTTCCCCACAGGGCCCGGTGGAGCAGGGGACTGGCCAGCAACAGCCTGGCAGGGGGCGCGCCCCGCCGTACCTTTTCAAGATGACGAGGGCGTGCATGGTCCACGGCAGCAGGAGCAGGGCCTGGTTGAGCTGCACGGCTTCCACCGTCCGCCGGGCCACCGTCTCCGGCTTCAGTGGGGGGAAGAGCTTGGGAAACCTGAACGCAGGAAGAGACACAGTGGGTTTCTCCCGGAGAGACACCTGCTCGCGCCAGACGCCTCTACACGTCTGGGTCACCCTCTGGCCTTTCCTGTTTGGAAGACTCGAGGCCTGTTGGGAACACCCCCCTGGCCCAGGCTTGCAGGGAGTTCCATGGTCCCCCACCCTCCCCGTGCAGAGGGGTCTCCCCTAGAGTCCAGGACTCCCAGCCCCCCCACCCACCTGGGACCCATTCTCCAAGCTCCCCCAGGGGCTCCCGGTGCACTTGGACTCTGTCCCACACTCTCTTGACCCTGTGCGACCTGGGCCTGCCAACTGCTCCAACCCCACCTTCCTACTCGCTCTGGGCCAGCAGGACTGGCCAGTCTCTCCGTTCTTGTCACATTATGCTCTGTCCTGTCAGGGTCTTGTGCCAGCTGTCCCATTGGCCTGGCTCTCTCCTACCAACTCCCGGGAGACGTCTCAGCCCAGTCCACCCAGAGTGGCCTCTGATCTCGTTCCCTGCTAGTTTCCTTGGCTGCATTTCCCCCACCTAGCATGGCCCTGCTTGTTGGTGGCCTGTCTCCCTTGTCAGACTATGAGTTCCACCAGGACAGAGGCCTGGTCGGTCTTGCTCCCTTGCACAGAACCTGGCACATAATAAGTGCTCAATAAACACTTCCTGTTCCCTACGTGAGTCCTGCTCCTCCTGTCTGGAGGCAGGGGCTCTGCTGGAGGTGCCTTCGGCCCAGCTTGCTCACTAACTCACCGATTGACTCATCGATTCATTCAAATATTTATACAGCACTTTCCATGGGATTTCAAAATGAATGAATGATTGAATAAGCAAATATCAGGGGCTTCTCATGTGTATTTAGAGGCATCTGACCCAAACCCATATAATGGTGATGTTCCCTAAGTGCCAGGCCCTTGCACGAATGATTCTCCCAATTTACAGACAAGGAAACTGAGAGTTCAGTGAGCCAGTGGGACACGAGGGATTCAAATCAGCCCAGTGCTCTATCGCCTTCACTCACGGCTCTTCCCGCCCTCCTGGGCCTGTAGGTGCAGGGCTGATGCTGCTGGCTCTGACCCCAATCCTACAAAGGGCTTGTGATCCGCTCTGGCACCAAGAAGATTAAGGGTGATGAGTCACCCGGCCCTGATGTCATTCCTAAGCAACAGGCAGCCCTTGGGCGCCCAGCGGGGCTTGGCCTCAGAGGGCACACGGATCTCACCCCCAGCCCCGCACTTCCTGCGCCACCATGCTGGTGATTCTAAGACAACCCTGCAGTCTAGAAGGGCCAGCTCTGGGGTTCTGCAGAGATGAACGTGCAGAGGCAGCTGACACTGGAATCCTATAGACGTGGCGGACAGTCTAGACTCTCCAGCCTCCACTTGTGGCCTGTCCTGTTTCTCGGGGAAGGGGAGACAGGATGGAGAGACCAAGCTCCATGGTCCTGGGGGGGCCCTTCCTGGTAAGACCCCTGCAGGAGAACCCGACAGAGGAGGCCTCAAGCATGTCTGCAGGGGGGATGTTCTCCTTCTCCATGGTGGGTGGGACAGGAATCGTCAACGCCAATGGAGGCAGCGCAGATCCATGGAAAGAGCGTGGTCAGCTAGCCAATTTCAAGCTGTGCGGCCTTGGGCAAGTGACTTTGCTTCTTTGGGCCTCAGCTCCGTCATCTATTAAATAGGAGCCAAATGCAGCAGCGTTTGTAAAGGGTCTGGTGGTGTGGCTGGAACACAGATGAGGCTCAGTAAATAGTGGTTTACAAACAGCAGCACCCACTGACATGGCAACCTTGCTGGGAAACCATCAACTTTGACCTAAACACCCCCCCCACATTTAACCCCAGGAAGCTGCTAAGCATGGCTGTAGGAAGAAACCAATGGTTTCATTCATTTTTTTATCCTTTCAGGAAATGGGAGTTGGTTAAGTACCGATCATCCTCTCTTCTGGACACTCTACTCTCTGGACAAGCCCCCGGGGCTCACCTGCACAACCACAGGTAACTAACATTCACTAGTGCTCACTACGTGCCAGGCATGGCTAGTGGATTCACACACAGGAGCTCATCTAGCCCATGGAGTAGGGGGTACTATTATTCATGCCTTTTTATAGATGAGGAAACTGAGGCACAGAAAAGTTAAGTAACTTGCCTGAGGTCACACAGAGCTGGGATTTGACCCCAGGCGGTTTGGCCTCCACTCTGAGGCACTGTGGAAAAATATCTTGGGAAAACCTTGAATGTCTCTCCTAAGTGGTGGAGAAGAAACTTAAACTAGGGGGTGAGATAGACACAGAGGCTCGACGTCGGTGAATGTCCCGCCCACTTCTGTGCTCAGGGCACCCAATTCAAACTGATGCACTTCCATCCAGTATGTATGTATTGAGCACCTCCTGTATACTCAGAAGAAAAGAAACCAAACCAAGCTGTCATGGGGGAAAAAGCCAACATGGAGCATTAATAGACGTTAGCCCAGCCCCCTCTAAATTCAGAATTTATGGTAACTGTCACACAAGCCAGGTGGAAATATATGCCTCTGTGACAAACTCTGAGGATATGGTCTGCAAGGAAAATTAATATATGCATTTGTGAGAACGTTTATTGTCAGTAAAAATAATGAGAGCAGTAGCTCTTTCTTAACTATCTAGTACGTTCTAGGCTTGCACTAGATGTGTCACATGTATTATTTCTAATTCTCCTGACAATCCTACAAGGTAAATATCATTTCCACTGTTTTACACGTGACCAAAGTAAAGTTCAGAGAGGTAACAAAACTAGCCCAAAGTTGCACAGCTGAGAGTAGCTGATTCAAACCAGGAAGTTTTGATTCTTGATGACCAAAACCACACTGTCCCTATTAACAATAGCTAAGGCGTGCTGAGTGACCCTGCATGGCACGCACTACGCTGTGCTGTGTCATTTTATCCTCATGAGGACCCTTCTCGTCATCTTTATTTTTGGAAGCTGCTGAAACATATAATTCCAAAGGTGGATGATCATACCCTGGATTGCAAAAAAGCCCAGGGGAAACAGTTTTTGGGTAATTCTTGTTTCATTTATGTGTAATCACATGGCCCTACACGACTGCGTGTCATTACAGCGCAGTTGATTGAGTACTTAGCATGGAGCACATGTGATGTTCCAAGCCCGGTCCCATTGTGGCCTCACCACGAATCTTGTCACCCCATTTTACAGCTCAGCTACCAAGGCCAGAGCAGTGACTAATCGGACCCAACATCACACAGTACGTCACAGCCACAGCGCCTGGCTCCCAGGGGTGAGCTCTAAACCAGCGGGCCCCACCCCCCTTGATTTAATCGGTCCAGAGGAAGAGTGGCTGAGCCTCATATTTCTTTAAATTGAGCTATAATGTGCATACAATAAAAGGCGTGAATCTTATGCATACAGCTTGATTAACTTTCACCTATTTAACCACGGCCCATCTAGATCAAGAAGAGAGGACATTTCTAAAAGCCTAGAAGGTTCCCTCAGGCTTCCTGGGGTGGGCACTGGTCTGATGTCCATCACCACAACCCGGTTTTGCCTGTTTTAGAACTTCCCACCAAAGGCGCCCTGTGCTCACGTCGCTCGCGTGCCCACGCCCCGTTCTCTGTTGGGTCGAGATCCCCTGCGGCCATCAGCCCTGGCATCCCGTACAAGCTCCCTGAACCGAGAAGCGGGACCCGCACCGCTGTGGCGTCCCACTGCCTTGCAGAGGAGAATCAGGCAGGGGAGCGTCAGGCTCAAGCCCAGGACAAAGGGCTTCTGGATTATTCCGTACCAGGGCTCTCTCTGCGCAGTCGGCTGCTACACTTGCAAGGCTTGGGGAGGCGGGGCGGGAGGCTGGTCCCCGAGGCTGGTCCCCTGCTCACTGACCTGACCCTCATGCCCTGGAACATCTCGGTGCTGGTGTGGAAGGGCAGCACCGTGGTGGCACTGACGCCAGGACAGTCCAGCAGCCCCAGGGTCAGGCTCTCCATGAAGGCGAAGGCCGACGCTTTGGACGTGCAGTAGTCGATGGCGCCGGGGATGGCAGACAGCGCCAGCACGGAGTTGAGGCACACGATGTGGCCGTTCTGCAGCTCCAGCATGCGCGGCAGGAAGGCCTTGGTGGTCTGAGGGTGGACGGGGCGTCAGTGTGGAGTGGCCACAGCTTCCCACGACCCCTCCTCTACCCCTCTCTCGGGGAGAACAGCCCACCCTGGACACACACGCTGCTCCGGTGCCTGAGCCTTCCCGAGAGGCTCCCCGCTGCAGGACACCGAGCTCACGTTCCAGAACGTCTGATGCCTCCTGGGGCTGGCCATTCCTCTTATCCGGCCACCGCGTCCTTGGACATCCCCGCTGGCCTGAGTCCAAGCCCTGGCGAGCCTGTCCGTCCAGCCCCACCCCGCCTGGGCTCCCGGCAGGCCCCGGGCTGGCTCTGGCCCAGGGCAGCCCTTACCCAGAACTGGCCCAGCGTGTTGACGTGCTGGGACTTGAGGAGGGCGTCGTCATCGCTGTCCATCAGGCTCTTCCCGTGGACCACGGCGGCGTTGTTCACCAGGATGGTGATGTCGCCCACCTGCAGGCGAGAGGGGGCTGTGGGGGGCCACCAGGGCAGGCAGCCCCAGGGACCTGCACCCGCGGAGCTGGCCCCACCACCACCAGCCACGGGGCCTCAAGAAGCCACGTCACGTCTCTGAGCGGCAGTCTCGGTGTGTGAGATGGGGACAGCGCCCTGCCAGGGCTGTTCAGAGGAGTGGGAATAATTCACGGCACGTAATACACCTGGCACGCAGCATATTTATGATAAGCGAGGCTACCGTTACATAAAAATAGTTAACATTACCACGTGCCAGACACTTAACGGGGTGGCTTTTGCTCTCTTGGAATTCATGGATATATATGCTCAGTCCACACAGATGCCTGGAGTCAGGAGAAGGATTTTCCCAGCGGGCAACGGGACATCGCCCCCCACCAGGCGGCTCACCTTCTCCCGGACAGCCTTGGCCGTCTGGTACACCTCCTCCCGGTTGCCCACGTCACAGATGAAGTAGTGGCACTCGGTGCCCATCTGCCGAATCTCCTCCATCGTCTCCTTCAGGCATTTCTCGGTCCGGCCCCAGAGAACAATCTGGAAGGAGAGAATAACAACACTGAACGAGGGTCCCTAAGCAAGCCACAGTGGTTCGATGACTGCCGTCAGAAATCCAGTATTTAAAATAACTTGTCTTTAAATTACCGGCCTCCCTGACTTCACCCACAGATAAAGGACACGAAGCAGAGGAACAATGTAATTTTTTAAAGGGACATGGCCTACTCTTTAGTAAGCCGGTAGTTTCTGAGCCAGGTCATGATCCATTGATGTGCCATGTACGCGTCTTTCTTACACACTCCTCCTGCAGGCCGCGTCCTGCCAGCCCAGCTCCCGGCACCCTCCACCCCTAGAAGCAGCAGCAGAGCCGTCCGTGGGCAACGTCCAGGGTGCCCCGGGTAGGAACCGGCGCCTTCTCACCAGCCAGCTCTAGAGCCGGGATCACTAACAGCAGCCGTTAGAATGCACTGGGCGGTTCCAGTGAGCAGCCTGGAAGGGTCTGTCCTCAGCGCGGCAGACCACAGGGTAATGCCAGGTGGGGAGGACATTCCCAGGTGGCCCGGGGGACAGCCTTGCTTATGGCAGAATGGCTTTGTGCAGGGCACCACTGGGGACTCTCTCATGAAGCTGGACCAAGCTAGGTGGACAAGGGATAGGGTTGATTACCTACTCCTGACAACAGGAGTAGTCACCTATTGTCCCCTCGGAAATGTAGACCTTGTGGGTTTCTCTCCAAGACCTTTGAGGGTTGGGGGGTGAGTGTCCCATTGCCCTCTGGGAGGTGAGGAGAGCCTCCACCTCGCTGCAGTCACTCCCAAAAGAGCAGTGGTTGCGAGTCTCCCGCAGAGCAGAACCCGCAGCCTCACCCAGCAGGTAATAAATTCGGGCTCATCAGGCCAGGAAGTGCTCTTAGCAGGACCAGTAAGGGTTTGCACGAATTTATGAATGGCCGGCTCATCAAAGGCTCCAAAGAACTTGGCTAATTCCAACCTTGACCTACATATATATAGGAGCGCAGTGCACTTCCCCACGGCTCGTCAGTGGGGGCAGAAGGGCCCAGGGTTAGAGGACAGGGAGACTGGGAGCCCCGACCACGGATCGGCTCGACCAGCGTGGGGGAGAGGCTGGCGCCGGGCACTGCCCGCGACAAACGCAGAGAAAGGAAGAGCTCAGAGGCTTTCTGGGGATTAGCCCGGTGGGTTTCTATTTTTGTTTTTTTTTCTTTTCTTTCTTTTTAAAATTATCGATAAAATTCCCCCTTAAAAAAAATAAAACCCAGCATGGAAACCCCAATGGGTGAAACCAATGAAAGGAATGAATGATACATCCAACTCCGCAATATTTTCTTAAAAGCTACTAATGAGATCAAAAAGGCTGCTTTGGGAAGGCAAATATTTCAAACTGGGGTTACAGGGGGTGGCTCCAGACCAGAACCCCGCTGATTTCTCTGTTTTGCTTCGTTACGTGGTGTAGAGAAAAGTCCCATGGATGAGGGGTTGCTAAGGGTGACGTTTATCAACTGCTAAGCTCGACATCTCAGAACTGTCACTTGAGCAGAGAGGGCACAAGATGGGCTTGGCCGGGGACGGGGGACACACAATATTCTGGTGGTCTCCAGTGGATCTGATTTTTTAATTAGAGTTTCAAAAACTTTTAAAATATTTTGTAAATAAATAAATAAATAAATAAAAGTGTTCTCTCAACCCCTAAAGCAGCTCTGGGAAAGCCCAGTTCGAAAACCCCATTAGTCCAACCACTTTATTTATTTTAATTGAAGCCTTGAAACGCAGGAAGAGTTTTACGAGGGAGGAGTCTCCCAGCTGCTCTCTGCGACCATGAAAGTCCATCAAGGACAAACGGACTGCAATTAAACAGGCTCCAAGGGACACTTTCTTGTCTGTTGAACTAAAAACAGCCTGAGAATTTGCTCCTCCAGGAGAAGGCCAGGAGGTGAAGTTCGTGGAGGAGGGCAGCATTTGTTCTCTGCGTGTGCATTGCTCCGGGAAGGCAATTTGGCAAAGGCATCCTCCACTGCACTGGACCCCCCCCCCCCACCTTGCAGCCATTGTGGTCCAGGTTTCTTCTATCCTCCCTTGCCACCCCACCCATCCATCCACCCGTCCATCCAGCTACCTGCCCACCCACCCGTCTACCTGTTCATCCACCCATCCATTTACCCATCCATCCATCTATCCATCCACTTACCCACCTCTCTTTCCTTCCTTCCTTCCTCCCTCCCACCCCACTCCATCCATCCATCCATCCATCTGGTTTCTGAGGGTGTCAGCCTGAGGGGACGGTAATCCTTAGTCTTCTTTCTCCTGCTCTGGTCTCTGCCTAACCCCATGCCATTCCTGGCTCATGTGGGTAACAGGACCATGGGGCTTGCACAATTCCCTCGGGTCTGGCTGAGCCAGGGAGAGGGGCCGCTGGGGACCCTGAGAATTCCTGGAAAAGTTGGCAGAGAGAGAGAGCTTATAGCTGGGGGGCTGGTTGGGAGGCACGGGGTTCAGGTGCCTGGGAGGACAAGCTATGACTCCCGAGGAGTCTGCAGTAGTGGTCCAGATGGGGTGCCTTCCGCTCTGGGAGCCCTGGGCTTGCTTCTCAGCACGGACAGGTGAGCACGGGGCTCCCTGGACCCAGATGAATGACATCTTTCTGGCTCCTAAATTCTGGGTAGGGCCAGGAGGGCAGGGGCCCGAAGCTCCCCGTGGTCTGACCAGGAAACCTGCAGTCAGAGGACCAGGGAGACCACACTGTCTGCCAGGAGGGGAGACCCCCAGGAGAGGAAGCGGGGAGACCCCCAGGAGAGGAAGCGGGGCAGGGGTAAGGGCGCCGGGATGAAGGCTGTGCCCCACTGCCTTCCACGGGCAGGGCCCTGGGGCTCGAGGGTGTCCCAGTAGGCTGGGAGTGTGCCCCTCTCCCCCCAGAATCATGACAGTTTTATCTTTCTCCCTCCTCACCCCTGACCTAACCGCTGGTCGGGGAGCCCCCTGAGGCCCCCAGTTCTGTCTTGTTCATGTTCACACCCCAGTGCCCAGTGCGGCGCGTCCTCTCTGTGGAACGGCGGCACGGGTGGGAGGAGGGTCAGTGAGGCCGGGTTTCCGCAGAGCATGAAAACGGTGCCGGGCTGGGCTGGGAGGCAGGGAGCCGGCGCTCGCCATGGGGCAGGGGGTTCGTCTCACACGAAAATGAGGCTCAGGCCACTGTGTGGGTGTCCTGCCACATGTGTCTCTGTGCAAGTCTCCATGTGTTTGTAAGTGTGTCTGTAGTGTGTCTCTCAGTGCGGGTCTCTGTGTTTATGTGTCTCTGTGTGTGTGTGTGTGTCTGTGTGTGTGAGTGTGTGTAGTCTTGTGTGCTGCTGTGTCTCCTCAGGTCCTTCTGTGGATGCTCAGGGTCTGCTCAGGGTCCCTGGGGAGCTGGGCTGGGCAACTTCTGTCTTAGGAACCAGCTGTGTCTCCAAGAACCGGGGTGGCAGGGGGCTGCCGGGATGGGCAGGGTGGGAGAGAGCCGAGTGGAGGGCGCAGCCCCTTCCTGGTAGCCGCTATCGGTGGAGTTGCTCCGGCCACTGTCCCTCCCTGGCCCCTCCTCTCCCTCAGTCCCTTGCCCCGGCCACTCTGGGGAATCTGAGTCACTGACCAGGAAACTGGCAGGTGTAGCTCAGCAGGCCCGCCCAGGTGGCTCCTGCCAGAGTCACCTGAGGGTGACCCGGACGGCTGGCAGGACGAGTCCCGCCCAGCGCCAGGAGAGTGAGGACGGCAGGTAGGTGTCTGAGGGTGTGTGGGGCAGGACGCCTTTAGGGAGTGCAGATTTATGAGCCCCGGGAACCCAACCTGCCATCGCCTTTGTGAACTCCCAGGACAGGGAGCCCTGGGGAGGGTCAGAGGCCGGAATGTACTCTTAAGCTGGTTTACGAAATAAGGCTGGGGCGGCTCGACACCTCCTGACCACCCTTCCCCTCTGGGGCACACAGCAGGCTCCTGTCCCCCTTCCCCATCCCTGCCTCACCCAGAGCCGGCTGACCTCCACGGCGGCCCCCACACTGAAGGCGAGTATTATCCACTTTTCATAGCTCAGGAAACCGTGGCTCAGAGGAGTTAAATATTAATACCTTGCCCAACGTCACCGTCAGTGTGTGGTGGAGGCAGGGTTGGAACCCAGGGCCGGGTCCTCTGCAAAGGCAGCCCTGAACCCCGGGCACAGGGAGATGGGCTAAGCTTCCAGAACGAGAACGCAGCTCCAGGCCCAGAGACCTGGCGCCCAGCGCTCACTGGCGCCCCACAGGTCCTTCTGCTCCCCCTCGCTCATGCATCGCCATGCATCGACACCCACCGGGGGCAGGGAGCCCGCTGGGCGCTGTGCCCTGTGTCCGAGCTGGGATCCCACAGAGACCTAAACAAACACGGTCCTGCCTCAGGCAGCCCTCATTCTAGCAGGAGAAGATGGAAAACAGCCGGCCACAAGTTACAACAGGTGGGATAAAGTTACAACAGGTGGGATAAAGAACCAACAAGGGGCCGGGCACAGTGGCTCACGCCTGTAATCCTAGCACTCTGGGAGGCCGAAGCGGAAGGATCGCTTGAGGTCAGGGGTTTGAGACCAGCCTGAGCAAAAGTGAGACTCTGTTTCTACTAAAAATAGAAGGAAAAAAAAATTTAGCTAGGCATGGTGGCACACACCTGTAGTCCCAGCTACCTGGGGGGCTGAGGCAAGAGGATCTCTTGAGCCCAGGAGTTGGAGGTTGCTGTGAGCTAGGCTGACGCCACGGCACTCTAGCCAGTGCAACAGAGTGAGACTCTGTCTCACAAAAAAAAAACAAAAAACAAAAAACAAACCAGTACTGCTATCTGGCTATCTGTTTCTTTTAAAATAGAAAGTTGAATAGAAGGTTACCCCCAGATGATCCCCTCTATAGTTCTGTGTGCAGGTATGCCCCACCCCTGCTTGTCCCCCAGTCCCCCAGTAGTGCCCTTCGCACCCATCCATTGTGAGGTGACTGTCTACTCGCATCTCTCTCCCCACTGTCGAGGGAGGGAGAGCCTGCTACACT
>CAUYPO010124380.1:0-61451 GCA_963574435.1 Cheirogaleus major | reverse complement strand
TGGATGGATGCCTTGGTTATAGATACCCTTAGTATGGTGGTTTTCTCAATTGCTAATTGTTTATTGGCTGTAGCAATGGTAAGCTATGTGTGTGGGCAGATTTCCTATGTCTCTTTGATGGGGAAGAATGGAGATCTTTGGAATCCTTTCCCTACCCCAGCTCCATGGTATTTTTAGCAGTGAATTGTATTGGCACATGCAGTTTAATCTCTGAGACAGTAGATAGTTCTTGTGGGTAAGAATCAACACCCTTCATGATTGAGTCAGTAAATGCTATAAACTGTTGTGTAAATTGACCTACCTGTCAGTAGGTGGTGCTTGCCAGAAGGAACAAGCTGCAGTGTTGTTTACAGGACCTGTGACCAGCTCTAGTCCCTCTGGAGCAATACTTGAATGCCCGAGGTGGTGGGTGGGGCCCTAGAACTTCCACGTGAATCCTTATTCACTACCACAGCAGAGGCAGGTGGGGCAGTGAGACTGTGTGGTGCTGGCTTGGCTGAGCCTGCCCTTAGGCTCCACAAAAGCTGGTAAGGTTGCTCTTTCAGCAGGGGTCAAAAATGTGCTCCTAGCCTCTGGGGAAAGCCACCAGGGAGGGGCCGAAGTGGCCCCACCCAGCCAGGAAGTCTGACTGTGGAGGCAGGCCATTTGCTATTCACAATGTGGCTGTCAGGAGTGGGTTTGGCTCTTCACTCTGCTCCCTGCCTCCTGCTCTGCAGTTTCTCTTCAACCTCTGCTGGCAGGCAGGAGCTTGAACTAGCTAAGTTCTCCCATGATCGCACTGCAGACTGGGGAAATTCCCCACCCAAGATCTCATCTTGGGCTGAGACCATGGCCTTTCTATGGGGGGAGGAGTTCTCCGTGAGTACACCACAGCTGGGACATGCACTGCACTCTCCTCTCAGTTCTGCCCACACAGGCTCTCACCTCCTGAGATTAGTTCACAAATCTCCCCTCCCTACCTCCAAGCAACACAATCAAGTTCTGGTGGTATGGGCTCTGTCCTGCAGGCCTACCCCTGGGTCCCCAAAGATCAATCCATGACCATGCCAGGAAGAAGTGTGCAGGTTCCTAGTTGCCTATGGGGTACTCAAATGAGTTTGATGTCTCTCCATTTTAGTGTGTGCCCTGCTCTGATGGAGTTACCAAGCATGGAGCATCAGGGAGGGCTGGTGAGCAGAGAGCTCACAATCCAAGCACTCCTCAGTCCACTGGAGGACTTTAAGAGGACATGGTTTAAGCCCCACTCTGTATAGAAGTCTTGGTGTGGTGGCTTAGTTGTCTCTCTGGCAGCTGCAGGTGGTGGAGGGGCGGGGAGGAAAAGGATCTGGATGGAGAAAGCTAATACTCTGGTCATGTCTGTCCCCCTCTCTGCAAGGCAGACTGCCTGGAATGTCCAGGATCCAGGGTCATGCAAATCCCCCCAGGATTCACTGGACCCCTGTGACCCCTGCAGTTGGGGCCAGAGTTGGGAAATGTTTGCATGGGAATGAGCAAACCAAAAACCGAGAGGCTGAAGCCCCCTAGGGAGGACAAAGGTGCACAGTGGGTAGAGAAGCAATATGGCTCCTGCTATCTCGGTTTCAGTCTGTGGTGATGGGAAGCACTTCACAGAGGCTGGGAGCCTGGTATTAATACTTAGTCTGCAAGAAGCTCCTAGTTCCCTAGCGGCAGCAGCTTTTTGACTCACAGGTGCAGAAAGCCTCTCCAGCAGCTTGGAAGCCCACCAAGTGTCAGAGATGTGAGGGTGGGAGAAAAAGACTGCTTCACCTACCCGTTTTGCTGGACTCCAAGCCTCTCAGGGAATATCATCATACTTTCTTTGATCTCCTGATTGTAATTAATTTCTACCACCCTTATCCATCCATTGTACCATCTTAGATCACAGTTTGGCTGTTACAATTATTACCATACCTACCTATTTACAGACTATTCATGTATGACAAGAACTATGTTGATTTCTTTTTTCAACTTTCTACTTTTAAAGCATTAAAATGGTGCTTTTCATTTAGCTGGTGCTGAAAAATTCAGCATTGAATTGGAATCTTATTTTTCTTTTTTTCCTTGATCTTCCCTAACAGGAATTGGGGATTCCACTGAGTGGTTTTTGTAGATCCTGGGATTGAAATGGCCTTTAAACAACAGTGGGAGAATGTGTTAACAGACACAGGATCACTAAATGTACACAGACAATCCCACATCCTGAAGGAAGTTGGAAACCAACTCAAGAGGAGAGGAGAGCAGACCATCCAACCGGGCATTCCTTCAGAATGGACTAGTTCAAGCCTGCCTTCCTCACTTTGTGCAACAAATTATTTATCAGTCTAGCATATAATGTTGGCCTTCCCAATAATTTTATAGGTGATTGTTAGTTAGATAGGAAGGTTAAATGGAACTTTTCCCCAACAGCAGCTTAAAGAAAGAAAAGTTGGATTTTTTCTCCTGAAGTACTTGATTATTTCTTAATGGTTAGGCTACTAATGTGTCGATAATAGTGAACAGTAGGTTAAAGTTATATTTTATACCAAGTGATTTAACCTTTCCAAATCTCAGTTTTCTTATCTGTCAAATAGGGTAGCGGTAACTTTTCCTAATTTTTCAGTTGCTGTGATAATTAGAGATAATATTTGTAACCTGCCAACTTAGAAAGTACCCGGCACACAGCAGGCACTCAGGAAATGGTGGCTATTGATAGACAGGCTATATGAGGATGAAACTGAAATATCAAATTATTTTATTTTTGCCTATAGTCCAAATATTTTTCTTTTTGTATATTTTAAAAATTGATGTATGATAGTTGTAAGTGCACATATTTTTCTAATTGGTAAATTTAATTATGAAGTAGGACTCTGATAACATTTTACCAAGTATTAATTTACAAAAATATTGTTATTCAACACTAGCATAGTCACTGAACAACATGCATTGGTTTAAAAACAGGAAAGTGAAACCAGTTATCATCTTAAGAACTAGAGTAGGTCCCCATATACTGATTAAATACTTTAAAGAAGGATTTCCCTATGTTTTAGCCCTAGCTCAGAAGTCAGTACCAGTAGATGTTAGTCACATAAATGGGATATTTTAAAAAAAAATTATGTGCTTGGTTCATATGACACCATAAAAATAGGCTAGAATCCATTGTTTTCTCAAATGGTTCAGATGGGAATGTTAATCTCAAAATATAAGGGAAAAAAGCTTCATTGTACCACTGTAATTAATAAAGATTATTTAAGTGAATCCTTTACCCCAGGTATATTATTTGGCAAAACTTATATTGCTTCAGGAGAGGATAGCTCCTCCTCTAAAAATAATCGCAAGGAAGGAAAATGTGTCTACTGTCAGGGGCAGAGCTCACATGGCAGCTGGTCAGCTAATGGATCCTATAATTGGCAAAGAAATCGGCTTCTGCAGATAAAGGAAGAAGCATAATCATGTTGCTAAAAATACACACCAGTGTTTGGCTCTTAAGATAACAAATGAGCTGACACAGGACCATATGCACGACGCTAAGAATACCTTGCAAACTAGCTGCAACAAGGTACTCTGGGACACAGCTGAAATAATAGACCACTGTATCTTGGCTGCCAGACCCCATTTGACAAAACTAAAATATCTCAGCTTTTCCACTTACTAGGAACATCAAGAAGAATAACATAAAATCATTAACATGGCAGTGGAAGAAAATGTTCACAGAAATGTGAGATCTGGTGAGTAATGCAAATGATACTATATACATAGTAACAATTTCCATCCTCAAAATAGCCATTGTAACAGGGAGCATTTATTTTAACACAGTAAGACCAGATTCACCTGATTGGGTTCTGGGACTTAGTAGATACTTGATTTTGAGTCACAATATATTAGTAGCTGTATTACTTAGAGCAAGAATCCACAGCATTATTCTGAGATTTAGTCTTCTCATCTATAAAATGGAATTAATAAAATCAAGGGATACTGTGGAAATAGAATAAGATAACAAAAGAGAGTGTCTGACAGAAGCTATGCTCATCCTTTTGGTCTTGAATCTAAATCGAGTTGGAAATAAAATAAGTAATTCAACCTAAATATTTGTCAAGTTGGTCCAATCAAAGTGAAGCTTAATTCTTTTGTTTGGTTGTCACAGTATGAAAATAGCTTTCTGCCCTGTGTGTGAATAAGAAAGTATGTATCATCAATATACAAAAGCTAGTTACAGTTTCACAAACTTGAAACAAATATTTAGAAAACATATTTTAAACACATATGTGTATATGCATGTATATGCAAATGTAGTCAAAAAATAAGCTACTTAGAAGAAAAAAACTAACAAAATATGTACAAGACTATTCACAATAGCTAAGATATGGTATCAACCTAAGTGTCCATCAATGGATGAACAGATAAAGAACGTGTGGTATAAATGCACAGTAGAATGTCGTTCCGCCATAAGAAAGAATGAAATCCATTTGCAGCAACATGCATGGAACTGGAGGTCATTATGTTAAGTGACATAGGCCAGGCACAGAAAGGCAAATATCACATGTTGTTGCTCATATTTGGGAGCTAAAAAAGCTGATCTCATGGAGGCAGAAAGTAGAATGACAGTTACAGAGTCTGGAAAGGAGCGCAATGGAGAGAGAGGTTGGTTAATGGGTACAAATACACAATTAGATAGAAGGAATCAGTTCTAGCGTTTGACAACACAGTAGGTTGACTATAGTTAACAATAATAAATTATGTATTTCAAAATAGCTAGAAGAAAAGATTCAAAATGTTCTCAACACAAATTATAAATATTCAAAGTGAAAAATAGCCTATAATACCCTGATTTGATCACTACATTGTGTGCATGTATCAAAATATCACATATACCCCATAAAGATGTATAATTATTATGTATCCATCAACACAATTTTTTTAAATGTGCAAGACCTTTAATGAGACATATAAAAACTTAGTTGAAAGACATTAAAGAAGACCTAAATGAAGAAATATCATATTAATAAGTTGAAATGTCAATATAAAAACGTTTCATTTCTAACTTGTTCTGTACTATCAATGAATTTGCAAGGAAAATTCTAATGAATTTTTTCAAGAAACTTGATAGATTGAGTATTCCAGAAGCAGACGTTGAGATGTCATTTGGGGTGCTAGATGTTTACTAGGAAGCTGTGAAAGGAACAAGAAGAAATCAAGATTGGGCAGAGAAAGAAGTTAAACCATGATGCACCTCGGACAAATCTCAGCCAACCCTGCGGCGAGTTCTGGGACAAGTTTTGCCCTTTGGAGCATCCTCCTTCAGGCAGAAATGGCCCTCATCCGACTCAATCACCAGACACAGGCTGCCCCTGGAAAGGCATAGCCTCATCTGCGGTGGGTCTCTGAAGCTAAGGCTGACCTTAAACCAACTGCATTCCTTTCAGCCAGCCAGCAAACTCTTCCCTGTAGGCGGTCTATGCAATATGAATGTCTATCACACAAGCTGACTCTAAAATTGATAGAAAAGAGAAGACCAAGAATAGTGCAGACACTCCTGAAAAAAAAAATGGGAGGAAGAGGAAGAGAAGGAAGAATAGGGAGGGGAAGGAATAAAGGGATTTGTCCTACCAGAAATAAAATGTATTTCAATTTACCTGCATATTTACCATTTATTGTGTTCTTCATTCCTTTGTGAAGATCTAACTTTTCTTCTGGTATAACTTCCCTTTAGCCTGAAAAACTTACAATGCAGTCTGCTGAGATAAATTGTCTCAGCTTTCATTTATGAAAAGGTCTTTATTTTGCTTTTATATTGCAATATATTTTAGCTGGATATAGAAACTTGTGTTGACGGAGTTTTTTTCCTTTTGGCATTTTAAAGATGTTTTCTTCTTATCTTTAGGATTCCACTGTTTCTGATGAGAAGCCTGTGGTCATTCTTATGTTTATTTCCCTAATGTAATATTTTTTTACTCCATTCAGGAATTTGACTAACGTGTGTCTAGGTGTGTTTTTTCCTTGGGCTTGTCCGGCTTGGGCTTTGCTGTATTTGGGCTTGGGCTTTTTGGTATTTTTCATCAAGTTTGGAAAAATTCTGTGCAATACTTCTTCAAATATTTTCTGTCCTAATATTTGGATCCTCTACTTCTAGGACTATAATTCTTTATATATTTGAATGCTTAATATTTGCCATAAGTCACTGAGGAGCTTTACATTTTTTTCAGCTTTGTAAAATTTCTCTTGTCTTCAGTTTGGATAGTATTATGGACTGAATTATGTCCCCCTGAAATTTATATGTTGAGGTCCCAATCCTTAGTATCTCAGGATGTAATCATATTTAGAGATAAGGTTTTTTTAATCTATATTTAGTTTTTCGTTATTTGGTAACAGCTTTATTGAAATATAATTCACATATCATGCAATTCACTCATTTAAAGACTACACAGAGTTAAGTATTTTGAAAGACTTAAGCAACTATTAATACAATCAATTTGAGAAGATTTTCATCCTCCCAGACTAAGACCCTGCACCCATTACTTTAATGCTTGCGTGCCATTTCATTATGTGGACACATTGTGGTTATTTAAATATTCTTAATTATTAAACAGTTAGATAGTTTAAGCATTATGATATTGTTCTCAATGCATAGAAATAATAAGTACTTGAGGTAATGGAGATCCAAATATCCTGATTTGATCATTACACATGCTACACATATAACAAAATATCACATGTGCTTTATAAACATGTACAAATACTATGTATCAGACATAAGGTATTTAAAGAGGTGATTGAGTTAAAATGAGGACATTATAGTGGGGTCCTAATCTGACCTGACTGGCGTCCCTACAAGAAGAGACACCAAGGGTATTTTTGCAGAGTGACACCCATATGAAAAGGTGGCAAGAGGTGGCCATCAACAATGAGAGGACTCAAAGGAAACTAACCCTGCTGTCACCTTGATCTTGGACTTCTAGCTCTTGTTTAAGCCACCCAGCCTGTGGTATTTTGCTATGGCAGCCCTACCAAAGTAGTACAGAATTCTTATTGTTCTTTGTTCAAGTTCAATGATCTTTTCTTATGCAATTTCCAATCTTAATCCATTTGTTATTTTCTGAAAATGTGACTTTTTCATTTCAAAATTTTTATTATTAATTTCTAGAATTTCCATTTCTGCATTAACATTTCCCATTTTGATTTCTCATTATATTTGTGGATTTTTTTTATATCCCTGGACATATTTATAATGGCTAAAGTTCTCGTCTATTAAATCCAACATCTGGTCATCTCCTGGTCTCTGTTTGCTAAATTTCTCTTTCCCAGTTGTGGCTCATATTTTCCTGCTTCTTCACAAATTGAGTAATTTTTTATGGTATGCTGGCCATTGTTGATACAGATTGAGAATCTCTTATCCAAAATTCTTAGGACCAGAGTATTCTAGATTGTGGATTTTTGTTTTGTTTTGAATTTGGGAATATTTGCACATACATAATGAGATATCTTAGGGATGGGTCCCAAGTCTAAACAAAATTCATTTATATATCATATACACCTTATACACATGGCCTGAAGGTAATTTTACACAATATTTTTAAGAATTTTGTCCATGAAACAAAGTTTATGTACATTGAATTGTCAGAAAGCAAAAGTATCACTGTCTCAGCCACCTATGAGGACAACCTGTGGTTGCTTGGTATTGCCATCATTCCAGACTATGAAGTTATATGCCATTGATAAGGAATCAGTTCTTACACTTACTCACACATAAGGACTTGGCACAAAATATGACATATCATTAATACTCTGGAAAATAATGTGTTCAGGGTAACTAAGCAGCACAGTAGCATCACCAGCATACCCATCTCAGCTGATGAACAACAGCAACAACAAACAGTGGCAGGGTTTCAGTCTCCACCTAGGATTCTGTGCTTTGATTAGAAAGATACTGCACACTGTATTTTGTTTTTTTAGGTGACAAGAAACATCAGAAGCAGTTGAGGGATCAGGGAGTGAGTCCTCTAGTGGTGAGGAGGCTTTCTGCTGGGTGGCTTTTTAAAATGTTTCCTCCAGCATCATTTGCTTCATTAACAACAGTTTTTGTCTTAGAAGTCTCTCTTTGGTTTTATAAACTGACAGGATTTCTCATTTGCTACACATGCATGCAGCTTGAGTACTTCAGTAAGCTCATCATACATTTACACCATGTCGTCTATAGGCACTTTCTCTGTAGTGTTAACAATGTCATCTTCATCATCATTAATATCAAAATCTCCTTGATTCAGACCATTTGGCTATTTGACTATTGGTCATTGAATAAACAACTGGAACCTCATTATCATTGTTAAACACTTCTTTGGTATCCACTTCTTCCAGTTTACTGCTGCACTCTGAAGGTATATTTTTTTCTATGTGTAAGGAGGTCAGATTTTTTTCCTCACATGACATATATACTCCTTCAAAGTTACTGCCTTGCCCATCATTGTCACTGAACATAGTCACAGGCCACAAGTTGTGCCAGGCATGCACAATTGTGTTTTTAGTCACTATTTTCCAAGCATTGGCAACAGTATATATGGCATCCTTCGTGCTAAACTCCTTTTGAAAACTTCCACACCTCCCACTGCTGGAATGCTGTTCAAGAGTGTTTTTATATTTACTCTTCATTGATTGTAAGATATACTGGTCACATGGCTGAATTAATGAAGTCACATTTGGGGGAAAGCACAGGCATAAACATTACTTTTGGTGAGAATTTCAGCAGGAGGATGAACAGAACAGTTGTCAAGAAATAACAAAATCTTACGAGTCATCATCCAGTCCAGCTTCCCTGCAGTGAACATGAGCCACGGACACAAAATGTTTGTGAAACCAATCAGAAGGGATGTCCCTGGTGACCCATGCCTTTTGTTAGCATAATAACAGAATGCCAAAAAATTCACTCCTTAAAAACAGTGAGAATGCAAGCTTTTGCCTATCACAGCAACTTTACACATATGCGTGCCTGCTGCATTATCACAGCCCAGCACAGTTATTCTGTCTTTGGCGTCCTTAATTCCTGTAGAGGCTGTCTCATCAGCTGTAATCAGTTTCTTTCTGGGGCAATAAATGCCAAGACAGTGATGTTTCATCAGCATGATAGACTTGTTCTGGCAACAGATTTTCATCAGCAATGACCTTGGCAAACTTGTTAATGAATTTCTCTGCTGCTTTGTGATCAACAGATGCTTCACCACAAATCTTTAAAAATTTAATGCCATGTTTTTTCTTAAGTTTCTGCAACCAGCCTGTTAAATATTCACAGTGTCCTTCAATTTCCAGTTCATTGAGATAGATCTTTGTTTGTTTCATGATCAACATACCCTTAAGTGGCATGTGTTCACTATGATGCAAATGGACCCACTCTTTCAATACACAATTGAGATCTTCATTTTTAGCTTTATGCAGTGTTTTTTTCTAGTTTCCGTCAACTTCTCTTCATTACTCTCAGCATAAAACTTCAACAGTTTATCCTTCTGTTTCTTGAGGTCATATATGGTGGTCATTCTAACACCATACTCTTCTGTAAGACATTTCACACTGACACCACTGGTTTCAACAGCTTCACTTTCTGTGCTATAGATAAATATAAATGCTTCCTTTTTTTCTAATTACTGTTACCCATAGGGGTATCTGCAGGTCTTTTTGACATTTTCAACAACATCTTTGCACCACGGAGCAGAGGAAAAAGAAACAGTGAGTGACAAACATAGGTCTTGGCCCCACGTGGTGCATAGTGGAGAACTTGCCGTTGGGGCATCTAGCATGCACACGTGCCAGGTTTTTACCCTTTGTGGGTGTGCTTGCGTGGGGGAATCTGGGCATGCACAGAAAAAATGCACTGCAGCTAAAGGGGCCTTTTTTGCCCTTGGGGATACTGAATAAACTCTGTGTTGTGCACCTATGTTGTGACTGTGACCTATCACATGAGGTCAGGTGTGGAATTTTCCACTTGTGGTATCATATGTTGTTGCTCAAAAAGTTCTAGATTTTGAATTTTCAGATTTGGGATGCTCGACCTGCACTGTGTTGTTGAGAATCTGGATTTTGCTTTCCCCTTTTAAAGGATGTTGAGCTTTGTTCTTGCAGGGAGTTAATTTGCTGGAAAATCAGCTTTTTAAGCCCTGACTTTGAGGCTAGAGTAGCTTTGCTCAGTATAGTAGTCTCTATGGGATCTCAACTCATTGCTCATGGTGTTCACAGATGTCTCTCTACTCCGGCTGGAACTTTAGTGACCTCAGCACTGTGAAACCTTCAGAGGTTGAGCTTAGTATTCAACCAAACACTCAGATTTCTGGGGTCCTTCTCTAGTATCTCCCTTCTTTCCCATACCTACTTCACAAATTCCAGCTGCCTCAGCAGCCCCCAAATCTAATCTCTGTTCCTCCATTCAGCAAGAGCACAGCTTCCTGAAATATAGGTGATAGCTGGGGCTCCAACAGCAATCTTGAACCAAGAGGTGACTATAGAGTTGATCACGAGGGATGGTAAGTGCTGTAGACTGGATATTTATGTATCCACCCATCCCCCAAATTCGTGTGTTGAAATCCTAATCCTCGATATGATGGCATTTGGAGGTGGGGCCTTTGGGAGATAATTAGATACTTAGGTAATTAGGAATGGGATAAGTGCTTTTATAAAAGAGACCCTAGAAAGCTATCTCACTTCTTCCATATAAGGACACAGCAAGGAGACAGCCATCTACGGACCGACCGGGAAGCAGATCCTCACCTCACACCAAGTCTGGTAGCACATTGCTTTTAGACGCCACAGCCTCCAGAACTACAAGAAATAAATGTTTGTTGTTTAAGTCATCTAGTGTATGGCATTTTTGTTTTATCAGCCCAAACAGACTAATACAATGGGACAGACAAAAATAGCTTTAAGTCTCTACTGTCTTTGTGGAGCCATAGCAGCCCTGGTCTACCTACTGGTGAACAACTTTTGCAAGTGAGCGGAAACTCTGTGTATGTAAGTCATTCTTATTTTGGATTCTCTTTATATGCGGCTAAACATAATCCTAACTCTTACACCAAAATCCGAATGTATATAAACATGAATAGAAAATTATTCATTTACAGTGAAAAAACAATTAGAAATCCGATGTATATTTTAAAAAATTACAAATTATTCATTTACAGAGAAAAAGTGACAATAAATCCCATAGGGCCCGACATTCGAATTCCGAATCTGCATATTTTCTCCTCTGAAAATCCGCCTGGACAGCAGAGAGTGAAATGCCACTAGCATTTCACTGAGCAGTCTTCACGGTCAGCTGGGTGTAGTCAGAGACCTTGGGGACTCAAAATCCACATGGGGGTTGACCTGAACCAAGGGCTGCCTCTCACGCCCTACGATCGGCAGATTTCCCCCAGACAATACCGGGTGAACACGGTTCAGCCTGGCTGCTCCGACCACCGGCATGTGCTCTCCCCTCAGAAGATACAGTCTTTCCATGGACGGGTCATCACCATCACTAAGGCTCCAGTCAGGCCTGCTACTACTGTGACTGATATTAGAGTTATCTTTTAAATACTTTTGTTATTGAAAATGTAGAACACATGCAAAAGCAGACAGAAGAGGGTAATGAATCCCCTATGTGCCCCTCATCTCACCCCAACAATCACCTCCCACAGCCTACGATGCCCCATCAGACCCCCATCTGCTTCCCTCCGTCCCAGATTATTTCGAAGTACATATCTTAGACATCATACAATTTCACCCGTAAGCATTTCAGAATGTATCTTTAAAAGATACAGGTCTTAGAAATAATCACAATCCTATTTTCATACCCTCAAATAATTCCTGTTAAATGCCATTTAATAGAGAGCCAGTTAAATGTGACTCTCTTAGTGGAGAGACATTATATACAGCTAGACATAACCCTAACTCTTACACCAAAATACGAATGTCTCTAAAAAAGAATAGCAAAGTACTCATATACAGTGAAAAAAACTATAAATCCCATGAGGACAGAAACCCAAGAGATACCTCTGGTCCCCTTTCTCCTCGGCTGCCTTCTGCCAAAGACGCTGTCTCAGCTTCCCACGAAGCTAGGGTGGCCATGCGCCCCAATGCTGACCAATGAGATGCAAGAGCGAGCCTGCCCGGGTGCTCCTGGAGAGAACTCAGCTCAGCTGTGCTCGGACTCCTAACTCACAGGAACTCTGAGATAATGAATTGCTAGTGATTTAACTTGTTAAGTTTGGAGTGATTTTTATGCAGCAATAGAAAATCAGTACAGGAAGAAACTTGGGCAAGATATATTACAAAAGGAAACTCAGTAACTAATGGGCTATAGAGAGTAAGAGGATAGGAAGAGCTGGTAGTGGCCTCCCCTATCAGCAAGTATATATATTTCTTATAACTATATGCATTTAAGGGTGGTATCAGTAAGGAATGCTTTTGACTGCGAGGAATGGAATCCTCAACTAACAACAGCATAAGCAATTTTCCTCTCAGAGCCGGGGCAGCTGCTCAACAATGCTGTCGTGGATTCTTTCTATCTTTCTGAATGTCTGCCATTTCCAAGGTGTTGGCGTTTTGTCTTTATTTACTGTGGTTGGAGGATGGCTGCTGCCCCCTAGGTACCCCATACATTTTAGTCAGGAGGAAAGGGGTGGGCAAAAGGTTTTGCCAGCTGAGTCTGATCTGTTGTACTGGGAAAGCAAAAGACGTTCTAAACGCTCCACTCAGAAGACTCACTTACATCTCAATGGCCAGAACTGGGTTTCGTGGTCACTCTTAGCCCAGCATTGGGCAAAGGGAATGAGATTACAATGACTGGTTTAGGCCAATCACAATTTATCGCCTTAGGTTGGGGTAGAGACCCCACTCACCAACTAAACAAATCAAGGTTTTCTTCACAGGAGGAGCAGAGGCAAGACTGATATTGACTAGATAGCAGTTGTGTTTCCCACTGTTGAACAGAACATTTCGTCTGTAATCCAAAAAATATTTATTGGGTATGTCATATTGGGGCATGGCCCAAGGTTTACTAAGATATGTGTGTGTGTGTGTGTGTGTGTGTGTGTGTGTGTGTGTGTGTGTGTGTGTTGGGGAGAAAGGAGGATACAGGCATACAAATGGTAATTACAGTGACCATCACTTTCACTGCAAAATGAAAAGTTTCTACTTCTGTATTGACCATAATATAATCCTTACCATAGATACATTAGGCGAGTTACAAAAACAGCGATAGCATGCCCTAAGAAAGCATATATTGATTTGTGCTTTTGAAAAATAGAAAATATTTTAATTGGTATAGAATATATTCAGAGTAAACTTCTAAGAACTATTGAATTAAGTATCGATCCATATCTTGAACTAAATCTGGGCAAGAGACGTATGTAGGTATCATTTAAAATGCCAAAGCGATGCAAACATTGATGTGAGATACTTTCCAAATGAGATGTTGCAATCTGTCTCCATTTTATGGGAACTGCAACACTGAGTTTCAATATAATTTATACAAGATTCTCAGGCACTCCACCCATTCTAATTTATGTTAAGTACTTTGGATATACATGGTTTTTTTCAAATATTTAGTCTTTGGTTCACCGACTTTATCCTTATGAAATGTCTTTATGGAAACAATCACTTTTCCAAACTCTAATTTAATGATATTGAATATGACATGAGCTTATTCATACTAGAGAAATTAATTCAGTAATTAATTGTTCTGATGTAAATTTGCTTTTAAGCCTGGTAACCAGTTTCACATTAGCATAATTAGCCAGAAATTCCCTCCCATGTGAAACAGACAGACAGGAGTAGCTCGCCACTGATAACATAAAAGCAGAGGTTTATAGCGTTTATCTTTAAAGTGTAAAGTTTCAAGCATCAGTAGGAAATGCTAAGAATATTTAGTTCAAGTTCTATTCAAATATATGAGCATTCCAACATAGAAGATATTAGTAATAAATATGACCATGTCTTTTCTAGTGAAAAGATACTGGATTGGAAGATGAGTTATGTGGGCTTTGATACCAACCATGTTCTCAACTAGGATATGGCTTAGAACAGGACCCCAGATGTATTTTGATGTGGCTTTTCAAGCCCCTATGCTTAGTAAAAATGCAGTATGGTGAGAGTAATGCTAGTGTGCTTTTCTATTTGATGCTTTAAAAAAAAAATTAAAATAGCTGAACATAAGCATTGGGTGATGCTGTATGGGTATTAGTGATTTTCCACCCCAGCTATTTGCCTTCTCTTCACTGTGCTAAACCCTGCTTCATTCTCTAGGAAAAACCCTGGCCCTGAAAAGAGGAATCGGCATCAGTATTGACTCAGTTTTGCTGTGAGACACTTAAGGTTGTTCCTAGCATTTGCTCTTGGAAACAAGGCTGCAGTGAGCATTCAGCTGTGGTGTTCATTTGGTGTAGGCTTCTGTTAATGTCTCTGGAGAAGCTCCTGAGAGTATACTTGCTGGGTCAAAGGGTTGTGCGAGTTTAATTTTGAAAGATATTCTGAAATTATCCTGCAGAGAAAGGTCATCAATTTAAAGGCCCTCTAAGAGAATATGAAATTAGTTTACTACATGCTTGCCAATATTGAGCATTTTCAATATTTTAAGTATTTCCCTATCTGGTAAGTGGAAAAGGTGTGTTATTATTTTAATTTGCATTTTTGTAATTATAAATGTTCATTACCCTTTTGTATCTCTTTTGCTATGGTCTGCTGAGTCATTTGCTCATTTTTCTATTCTTTTTTCATATTTTTTTTACTTGCTTATGAGTTCATTGTATAGTCACAAAAATAGCTCTTTGTCCATAATATGTGTGGCAATTTTTTCCAGTGTCTTTTATATTTTGACTTTTATGATGTTGTTTTTACTATGTAGAATTTTAAAATTTTTATGGTCACTTTTAGCACTTTTTTTCCTTTGTGGAATTTAGATTTTGTAATGTTCTTTAGAAGGTCTTCTATATGCTTGCATTATTTTTTCAAATTTACCCACATTTTCTTCCAACACTTTTATAATTTTAATTTTTAAGTTTACTATTGGCCCATCTGGAATTTATTTTGGTATAGGAAATGAAGTAGGAATTTAGCGCCCCTTATCCAATTTGGACTTATCTATTATCTCTATTTCTTACTAGTGGGGGTGGTTCCTATACATTAACTACCAAGACTACTAAAATTCAACTAAATGTATTAAATATCTCCTTTTCATCCATGTCCTCCTCCTCTTCCTCCTTCTCTTTCTTCATTTCCTTTCCTCCTTCTCCATCTTCTCCCTTTTTCTCTCTAACCCTCATCTTCCCTGGACCCCTTTCCCTTCCAGCTCTTTCCCCTTCATTTCATTAGTCACTGTCTGCAAATGAGAAAACTGATTTACCTTTATGCTGCAAATCAATGATTCTCTAACTGGAGTGGGATTGGAGGAAGCACTTCACCCTGGCAGGGTATTAGATCTGGGAGAGGGAGGGTCATACCTAGATTAAAAACAAAGTAAAGCTCTGATCCATTGATTTGTCTCAGTCATAAACAAAGTAGGGATAACAGCCTTATTTTATAAAATGGTAGATGAGTTTCAGAAGGTGCAGAAACACTGCTTTATATAATTCCTACATCATATCTACCTACTACCTCTACCTATCTACCTACTCGCTTAAACTATATTCATATGATTTCAGAGTAAAGCTAGATTTTTTTTTCAAGACAGGGTCTTGCTTTGTCCCCTGGGCTAGAGTGCAATGACATCATCATAGCTCACTGCAGCCTCAGACTCGTAGGCTCAAGTAATCCTCCTGCCTCAGCCTCCTAAGTACCTGGGACTACAGGCATGCGCCACCATGCCTGGCTAAGTTTGTTTTGTTTTGTTTTTGTAGGTCTGACTAGTTGCTCAGGCTGGTCTTGAACTCCTGGACTCAAGTGATCCTCCCACCTTGGCCTCCTAGAGTGCTAGGAGCCACCACACCCAGCCTATTGCTGCCTTTTTGACAGAACCCATTCTCTTCTTAACACCCTGCAAGCTGACCTCAGTATTCACTGCTGTATTGAAAGTGTTTTCTTTTTTTTTGCAAACATTCTCCTTTACCTCCTTCTTATTTCTGATACTGTGCTTCATTTCCTCCTTTTAAAGATTCACTCTTTTTGCTATCTCAAATACAAGTGGTTCTTAATGGGGAGAAAGGGAGGTGGGATTTCACCCCCAAAGGGCATTTGGCAATGTCTTGACATCTTTTTGGTTATCACAACTGGGGGAAGGGCACTCCTGACATTGACTGATTAAAGGCCAGGAGTGCTGCTAAAAATCCTACAGTGCACAAGACAGCCACTCACAACCAAGAATCACATGGCCCCAATGTCAATATTGCTAAGGTTGGGGAGGCCTTTCATATCCAGTGGTATAGTGCCTTCAGGAGCATTTGGAAATGTGAGGAGTAATGGACATTATTTTGGTGGTTGCAGTGACTGACATTAGCATTTATGCCGGGAGCTATTAACCTGCTTTGGGTTAATTGAGTTTCAAGGATCTGATTAATATCATTCATCAGTTTTATAATGTTCTTGACATCCTCTCTTCACATATTTCTTTTGCCACTATTTTCTTTCTCCTCTAGTTCTGAGAATCAAATTTCATATGCATTAAACTGCATGGTATTGTGACACAGATGTCAGATGCTCTATTCTGATATGTCTCTTTCCTTACTCTTTGCATTTCAGTTTGGGTATGTTCTATTGTCCTGTATTCAGGTTCCTTAACATTTTCCTCTGATGGATCTAGCCTGCAGTTGAGCTCATCTAATGAGTTTTTCATTTCTGGTCTCATATTTTTCATTTCTAGCTTTTCTTTTTTGTTCTTTTGCATAGTTTCCATCTCTCTGCTGAAATTTCCCTTTTTTCACGTTTTCTATCTTTTACAATATATGCACAAACACATTTATTATTTATTACAGTTAATTTAAAACCTCTGTCTGACAATTCTGTTGTCTTTATTCTTTTTTTGTTGTTGTCTCTATCCAGAAGAATGTCTGACAATTCTGTAGTGGAGCTGGATCTGGACTTTGTTGCAGCTTTAGTTTGATTAAGTTCAACACTAACATCAAATAGTTTGAAAATAGTATTAATATTTCTTTCCTTTCAGCAGATCTTGGGATTTGAGTGCTAGAGGATATCAGAGATCTGTGTACTTTATATCTGAGCCATCAGCTTTCAAATGGTGACAGATCTCTCTCAGCTTTACAATGTGGCTGCCAGCTTTTCAGTTCACTGGGGAGTTTTTTTGTTCTTCAAACTCATCCTCAGTTTTTGGAGCTTTGAAGGATCTCTCTCCTTCCAGCCTTCAGAAGATTCCTACCTTATACTCTGTAAAGCTCTAAAAATGCTTTAGAAAAGTGTCTCCAAGTGGTTTCTTGATTTCTTGCAGCTTTTCTGTTCTACTGTGTCATGAGTTGCTGAAAGCCCAGAATGCCTCAGATGCTTTCAGCTTTCCTGTCTAATCCACAGCCGCTGGTAGCTGGAAGCCTAGGGAGCCTTGGATGAATTTCTCTCAGTTCTCTTGCTCTTGTCCATCTTTAGAAGGCAGCTGCCTTGAACATGGGTGGGGGGGGATCCAGGTATATCAGAACAGATTTTTCTCAGTTCTCCTGCCCTGCCGTAAGCCTTCAACAAACTCTATCAGTTGACTTGACCTATGGGAAAGTGTTGGTAGGTGGGTGCAGACTCACTCTGTGGCTGCATTTGCTTGGAGTTCCCATCTGTCACATCTGTCCACACATGCCACTAAATTTGTTAAAAATTCAGCTGCATTCATTTTCCTCTTGCCCCTCTGTTAGGGATAAGAGCAACTGTGGTTCTCTTTTCTCCTAAAAAGAGCCTGTCTCTTTCTGGCTTTTGGTTCCTTTAGGTTTGTTTGCATCCTCAGCTCTCCCATAAGTTTTGTAAAAAATGTTATTTGTAGCTTTTCTAGCTTGACTTGGTTATTAGGATGATAACTATAGTCTATTATGACTTTCTGCTCTTTAATTGGAAGCAGACATTGAACTGGAATTATATTTGAGGCATCCTTTCTCCTCATCTCTGGCCCTGAATAGTCTAACAATTTTCCCCCTTAATGTGATCCTCATGACTCTAGTTGGCATGAATCCTCATTACTTCAGAGTAAGCCTTAGAATATTGGCTTGGTCTCCATGATGGTCTCTCTCAAGAGAGTCACGCCCTCCTTTCATCCCTCTATCATGCCAATGCTTTGATCTACTCTCTCCCCAATGTGGGTTCTTCAACTGCATCACATGGGTCAGTCTACAGGCTGGACCTACCTCTTTTATATCATCTTTTAAAACAACGATGTCCCAACTTTATTACAGTGATATTGGGTAGTTTATAATACATTGGGAAGGCTCAAGAACCATGCTCAGAGGCTACACAGGCAAGAAAATCCCACAGTAGTGGTCTGGTGGAAATACCATGGTTGCTCCCAGTATACAATGCATCTTGTGCCTCCAGTACCATCAACTCTGATACTGGATGGTGTCTCTGCAAACTCTGTATGGCTGTCCTCACTGTCTCCTATTGCCAGAATCAACTCCACATGTTATTCATTTATTCTTGCAACAAATATTTACTGAGCATCTATCATATGCCAGGCTCTTTCTAGGGGCTCTAGAAACACCAATAAACAACCAAGATTCCTGCCATTGTACAATATATATTCTAGATGGGGAACCAACTCATCCAGTGTGCCTACAACTTTCCCAGTTTAGCCTTAAAAGTCTTGCATCCCATGAAACCCCTAAGTTCAATAGAAATCTGGAGAAAGATCATTCCAGGCAATGGGAACAGCAATAAACTTGAGATGAGTAAGCCTTATTATTAGAGGAATAGCAAGGACCACAGTGTGGTTATGGTGAATTGGGAGAGATTTAGGCAAGCTAATAACATCTCTAAGTTTCAGGTTCTTCATCAGTAATTTGGGAAAAATAGACAACCATTGGCTAGTGCCTGGGAAGGATCAAAAAGTCAGTGTATTCAATCACACAAAGAGCTCTTTGAAGAGATTAAGCATGTAACTCAAGGCTTCGCTGGCCATCTCAGCAGAAGCCAGAATAGAAGTAGAATTTTCCAGGAAGGATCTATGGAGAAACCTCTTGTCTAATGGAGTGAATCCCTGTGACATACATAGAAGATTCATGATGTTCTTGAGAATGTTTTACCATCAGAGATATTGCCAGTTGTGCCTGAAAGGGACAGAGAGGGGACAAAATAAAAGAAGGCTGTCAGACTCCCCAAATTCTACAAGCTGATAAACTACTATGATGATAAAGTACTGAGACTGATAAACTGGCTGATAAAACTACTAAGCTACAAACATGTGTCACCCTCCATAAAAAGTAAAGATGACTCTGAGTATACAGCAGTAAGCCCAGAAGGTGGAGTAATTTCTCAGAACACTAGGGAAATCCCTAAGTTGTAAAAGTTCTTTAAAAAATGAAAACAAGATATAAATACAGCTTTGAAGGCAGAGAAATAATTTCAGCATTAATTAGAATAGATTTATTACATTCTAGGTGATAAAATCTGGACACTAAAGTTCTCAATTTCAATAATATAGGATACACTTTGCCTTATAAAAATCTTTTATTTTTTTCTCCATAGTTTAATGTATAACGTATGTTTACCAAAATATAAAAAGGTGTCTAGGTTAATATTCTACTATGTTTACTTAATAAGCACAGTATTTTTTTTATTGAAAGGACACATACACATACTTTCCAGGTTTCAATGGAGTGCTGCTCTCCTGCCATCTTTAGTTTAACTGGGTAGGATACGAACCTTGCTTGTAAGAATTAGCACTTCCTGCAACTCTACGAAACTGACCCTGGAACCAAGCAAACTTAGTAGAGGTCTTGTTCACTTCCAATTATGCTTTAGGTAGAAAGATTTTAAAGTAGCTTTAAAATGACTCCAAAATATTCTGCAGATAGAGACACACTCAAGGTCTGTTAGAGAGAAGCAAGCAAGAAAACTCTAACTTTAAATATAATTTTTGGCAGCCAGATCTTATATCAATTGGCTCTCTTTGAGTTATTATTATAGACCTCAAAAGCCAACCTAAAAAAGAATACTAAATTAATTCAAAGTGATTTATGTTTACAATACAAAGGAACATAAATAAACCTAATTTTCTAAGACTGGGAATAACTACCAGGCTCCTTCTTATCATAGGGAAAATAAAACCAATATCCTCCCAAAGAAACTTTTGGAATATGCTCCTTAACTCCTCTATAATAGGAAAGCATCTTGATCATTGATAAACTTTGAAAGACCTGAAACACTGCGTTACTCCAATCCACAATAATACCAGCCAAAGGGAAGAGGCTTATGCCTTATACTATATAAAATATGTTAATAAGAAAGAGAAGTATAATGAAAATAAAATAAATAAATTCAGATATACTTTCCAAGGACTAAAATAGAACCTCTTCAAAAGATGGAAAGTATTTCTCTATCTCATGGAGAGGCAGTGGTCCGTGGCATTGCCTACTTTATGGGGTTGAGGAAATAACTCTAGTTTATTTTAATGTACCGTGTAATCTGGCTCATTTCCCATATTGTTCTGTGATCTTAACTGTGCAATTCAAAGGAAAACTTGGGCCAGTGTTTCAAATGTCATCTTGATACAACCTTTCACATTTCCATGCTCACCTCAGTAATTTGCTTTTCTTTTTTCCCCCTTTCTTTCATAATGTTGAGCCAATGATAATAAAATCGGCAAAAATGCACAATAGTGTAAGAAACAAGTTACCACAGTATCCAAAGAGCATTGGTTCGTTAGTCGGAAGACAGATTCGTGATTTTTGAAAGCGTGGTTTCCAGCGTGCTTACGTGAGTGGTGTTCTACTTGGATTATTTCTTGTTGGTAAACGTTTGACTTTCAATTACTTCGCCTTTTAATCTGTTTCTCCCTAAATTGACCAGGCATTTTGTACCCCTTCTGTATTTGGTTGGGGTTCTCTCTATCTCTCTTCTTTTCCCTGCCCCCACGATGGCTTGTATTATAAAGTCCTTGGTATCAAGGTTACAGCTGAGATGGTTCTGGCTTTAACAGAAGGTCATTTTTGACAAGGGAATTCTGGTTTGTGTTTGTGTATAACATAGTTCTGCTTAGGAACACGCCAAGTTGGTGAGAGTCACGTGATGCCTCCTAGCTGCACGGTGCTCTGTTTGGGTACAAAGAGCATTGGCAGAAAGGCACCACAAAATCAAAAGTGACTTCTAGGAATGGAGTCTTTGTCCTTGACAGACTGTGACCTTGACCACAGCTATGTCTTTGTAAAGTAAGTGGAAGAACTAAGACGATTTCTAAAGCTCTACTGGATGTTTCTATTTTACAGACCTACCTCAGGCATAAGGCCTATTAAAAGAAAATAAAGAAATGCTGCTTCTGTAGTATAAAGATAATGATTGTGCCTAACCACCCTCCAAACCTTTCCATAAATACTTGCCGCAATTAAGTCAAAGCCTTTTCAACATCAAAAATTTGTCTATTGTTATAATTTTATCACTAGACTGGTATCTTTATGGGAGTAGTCAGGTGATTTGACAGAATTTCCAACTTTACGTTTAATAGTTTAAACATTAATTGACTTCTGAGCTCTAAGCCAGCAATGCATAGGATATAGTCTTTTTTAAAAGTACTACTAAAATGGGTATTCCTGTAAATTTTAACTGGGAAAATGTATTATTAAAAGATATTTTTTTTTATCATTTCCTGGCCTTAGGATGACCTGCTATATCAAGACTGAAAATTTTTGTACGTACTTGAATTAAATGCAAAAGAATTTTATTTTAAGGAAAAAAGCCTGCATCACTTATTCTGTCTCTTCAACATAAACTGCAGCCCAAAATCATTTCCCATATTCAATTACAAGAGTCAGGACTTGGTCCAGCTCTAATTGACTCCAGGAGTATTTTATTTTTTCATTTAAAAGACAATTTAATTCACTGTCATATGTGTATTAGAGTAGTTCTCTGATCTTGGCCCTGATGGTCCATCCCTCTGTCCAAGGAACCCGGAAACTCACTCTTTGCTCTCGTTTCCACAGTTTTTACTAGCTTAATCTTCTTTTCCGAACAGCATTTATTCGTCTGTGGTTTTTCCCTCCAGTGTCTCTCTCTTTTTGTAATCATTGAAGTATTCACGCTTGAATTGAAATAGTGAAGTCAGCTTTTTAATGCTAGATCAAAAATATCAGAGAGGAGCTACAAATTTCATGGTTCACAAAGTAATGGTATCAATCTGGACTATTTAAGGGATACCAGAATCTTCTGACCCAAATGCAAACTCCATTGGCCTTGAAATAATTTTACTCATATCTGATGTCGGAGGAGCCAGAGAAGGTTTTGCTTAGAATTTTCCAGGCCAATGACCATCGTCACTGACTTTCATTCTTAAAGGAGTAGGACTTGGAGGGTTTAAGAAAGTACTCATTTGGATTTAGAAGATTCAGGATTATATTTTCTGGGAAAACAAATGCCTTCATCCAACTTATAAGAGTTTATGCAGCTCATGTTTGTGCAGAAATAATATGGCCCTCTATTAATTTCAATCAGAGATTCATCTTCCCCACTGTGCAGTCAGCTATTGCTTGTGTAATAAACTATCGCCAAATATAATGGCTTAAAACGACCACCATTTATTACTTCTCCTGAGTCTATGGGTCAGCTCCGTGGTTCTGCAGATGGTGGCATAAATCCAAGAAAGGAGTCCTGATTGTGCAAGAGGGCAAGCAGAAATGTGCACACATTTTTCTAGCCTCTGCTTTATCAAACTTACTCTTGTCCCATTGGCCAAAGCAAGTCCCAAAGCCAACCCCAGAGGTAGTGTGGGAGAGTACTGCCAAAAAGTGTGAAGACAGAGGGGCATAAAAAGATGAGGCTTTTAATGTGACCAACCTGCCACTCTTACTCAGGTATAACTAGAGCATGGCAGCTGGTAAGGCCGGAGAAAAGGGGCACTTTTTAATGCTACTGATATGTGAGGATGCAAGGGAGGAGTGGCCATGGAAGTAGAGGCCAAGGTTGTCAAATCAAAAACCTGGAGGTCCAAGTCCAAATCCAAATCAGTTGGTCAGACAAGAGATCAAGGGCAAAACTGAGGTGCACTTTTATAAAGGGGTGGTCAAAGAAACAGAAAAGCCTACAGTAGGACATAGAGTATTGATGGCCACGAGTCATTTCACCCTGGCTTTTACCCAAGTTTGCAAGAACTTGCATGCAAAATCTTTGCATATTTAAGGGCATAGAGGATATAAACTGTCTCAAACTGTCATTAAAAGATTTGAATACCTAGAGGCAGTGAAGGTTTTGAAATTTCTATACAAGGAAGTTTTGTTTTTGTTTTTTGCCTTGAAGGAACAGTTGCTACTATGACATTCTTATACATCCTTCATATGTATGATCCCAGAACAAACTTCCTTCAGAACTAAGGGTTGGTAAAGCCATTTGCTTCTATGTGACTTAAAAGGCTTTCTTTTGCTAGCCTGGTTATAGAATTTCCATAATCCAGTGGATTTTCTTCTTTTGCCTTGGTTGCTAGGAAGTTCAGAGTTAAGTTTTATAGACTACTGAGAGGACTTTTTATGTCAGAATCTTTGGACACGGTTTTTACTCTTTTCTGTTCTTCTTTGTCTCCTGTCTTTTATTTTGTATTATGTTCAGTCTTATTGTATTCCTGGTGTTTATAGAGGCAGCCATAAAGAAATTGCAGTGGAATCACAGCCCCCAGTTTCATTCCAGAATGTCTTGGGATTCTGGCCTCTCTGACTCTTGTTTCTCAGAGAGAAAGGGCAGAGCAGAAATATTCTCATACTCCACTTGGGTTTGGCTGGTCCCCTACAGAATCTCAGCTTGGGGGAGTTTATGTGTAGAAACAGGAAACCAGGTTTCCCAAGAAACCAGCTGGAGAGCACCACAGATGTGTGGCTGTTCCTACATTTGAGAAGTGTGGTCAAAGGGGTGACAGTGTCCTCATAAAATACTCCTTCTCCCATATTATACTTCCTCCTCAGGTCTTCCCCACCAGACCATAGTAGGGATTTCATCCACAGGTTGCCCCATTTGGCGAATAAAAGCACAAAATGCCCAGTTACATTTGAATCTCAGATAAATGATGAGTAATTTTTAGTATATGTCCCAAATTTCACATGGGACATACTTATGCTAAGAAAACTTTCTTGTTATTTATCTGAAATTTAAATTTATCTGGGCAGTCTGTATTTTTTTTTCTGGCAATTCAACTCTATATCATAAACGGGAATAGAGTCAAAACATCCATACTCTCAAATTTCAAAGACTGCTTTTATTCTTTGCTGACTTCCCTATAGTCATTTTTTAAACTCATACCATGGTGTTCCTTTACAAAGTGCACAGTGGATAACTTTTTCCTGGTTACATTCCTTAAAAGCACTATTTTAAGTGTTTTTCAAAAAGCCAAATATCCCATAATTTCTTTTGTATTCCAAATAACACTTAGAAGAGGGAATGAAATTTATTATATCCAATGAGTCTGCTGTTCATTAAATCACTGTCTTTCAAAATAATCCCATCACGGATTTTTGCTCATAGTTATCACTGATGGTGGTTTCATGGTTTGGAGATGTGTGGGCAGGCCAATGTTATAGAATCACAACTGAAATGCTTTTTTTTTTTCTTTTAAAAAATATGTATTCAGTGAAATCCACAATGTGGTCCATTCTGTAGGACATTTGACCAAGTTTCTTCAAGAAGTCAGCAGCCCAGAAATAAAGAAATAAAAGTGAGGAGAGAATGTTCCAGATTAAGGATTAAGGCAGAGATAACATTATTCACAACCAATTAGTGGACCTTGTTTGGATCTTAATATGTACAAACCAATTTTGAAAATGATTTCTACAGCAAAGAGAGGAAATTTGATCATGGCCTAAGTATTAGATGGAATTAGAAATTACTGTTAGTTTTATTATATTATGTGTGGTCATACATTGCAGTTATGTAAGAAAAGGCATCCTTTTTTGAGATTTGTCTTAGTTTGTTGTGTACTGCTATAACAAAATACCATGAACTGGGTAATTTACAATGAACAGACATTCACTGTCTCATGGCTCTGGAAGCTGGAAAGATTGAGGGTGCAGCATTTTGCTATGTCATCCCATGGCAAAAGGGCAAAGAGAAAGCAAGAGAGAAAGGCATAAGGAGGCTAAACGTGTCCTTTTATGAGGAACCTACTCCAGCTATAAAGGCCTTAATCCCTCGTGGCCTAATCAAACCTCTCATTAGGCCACACCTCTCGATACTATTTCATTGGTGATTAAGTTTCCAACACATTCAAACCATAGCAGAATTCATACTACAGTATTTGGGGCTGAAATAACCTGATGTTTGCAATTTGCTTTATTAATAAAAGCTGAATTAAAAGAAAGCATAGAGGAAATTAGTGTGGCAAATTGATGACGCCTACTGAAGTCCGATGATGAATTCATGAGGGTTTGTGATATTCTCTATTTTTATGCTTTTTTTTTGGTAATTTAGATAATATCCTATAAAATTCAATCTAATTTTGAAATATTACATAGAAAGAGTTCATATGGACACCGTACTTTATTTTCTCAACTTCTAAATGTCCTATTAACTTCATTTACAATTTTGTTCATAATTATAAATGTAGTATATACTCAATATTTTAAAAAAACAAAAAACACAACAAAGACCAAAGAGAAGACAAAAATCACAGGAAAGAATGTGTAGATAATTTGAGGAGAAACAAAAAGGATCACTTGGAAAAATGATTTAAAATTTCCTTCTGGTCTCTTTTTATTACTATTACATATATTTGTTTTAAATAAATAGACTTGAGGTGAACTATTTGTTTAATGAATTTCCTTTTACTCCAAGTTGGGTTCTATCAATGACAAATGGCTCGAGTTTGATTAAGAACCCCAAATGTTGGATTATTTAAGTGGTGTTACCCACTTACCATAGCAAATGGGAGAATTTCCCACAGGGGCCCAGGGCATTGTAGGTGATCAATACAAATCCTTTCTCTTTTTCTTCTTCTTTCCTTCCCCTTCTTTAACTTTCCTTATTCAATTTCTGCTTCTGATCAAAACAATTCCATAATTTAGTGATTTCTCTACTTTTCTGTGGTACTCAGTGTAAGCTCTCCTCTTATTCTTGCATTCAGTAGCTAACTGCTTGTATTAGAGGCTCAAGGGTGCAGTAGGTACCCATGTGGTCATTTAAGATATCAGCTTGATTTTGTCTATCAAGAAGCGCACCTGTATAACTCCAAAACTGTGTAGAATAAAGTCCTTAGAAATACACTAATCAGCATTATTTTAGAATAATGCCCTATATAGCTATAATCTGGTGAGATAATTTCTTCCTTTTGACAAATGCTGAGGCCACCTTTGGGCATGGGTCATTCTGAACATGTGGAAGGAACATCACCACTTGTCCCTATTAGTGTCCTACAAACCCTGGTGATGGAAGGATGACCTAATAGTGCTAAAATGCAGGAGAAGAACTAACTTGAGAAATGACTAAGCAGATATCTGTCTTCCTTAATCCACATTTAAGCAGTTCAAATGTAAGCCTTCTATTAATATTATGAGACTTCTGATGTGACGTGATTGAAACACACAGATCATCCATCAAGTATTCCTGCCAAAACTTGAGTTCCTGCATTTAATCCAGCCTTTATATCTACACCAATTGCTTTTGCTGCAGAACAGATGACCTCAGAATTAAATAGCTTAGAAGAACAACCATTTATCATTCCATATTATTCTATGGGTCAGATAAATGATTCTTCTAGTTGGAGCCATCTGGTTGAGTATGGCTTCATTCTTGATGTCATCTGAAGGAATAGGGGTGAATTGGTCACATGTCTCTCCTTAAGCAGCAGACTTGAGAACCACGGGGCTTTCAAGAGCAGTGAGGATGGGCAAGCCCCAGTGCACAAGCAGATATCACATTTGCTAAGGTCCCATCAGCCAAAGCAAGTCACATGGCCAGGCCCTAAGTCAAAGGGCGCAGAAAACAGACTGCACCACTTGATCAGAAAAATATTGTCAGTTTTGCAGTCTAACCACAACATCTAACTTCTAGTTTATATCAACACAGTATGGGGAGGAAAAAGTTAAATGATATAATATGGAAATAATTATACAAATCCATAATGTGGAACATTCTATAGATAACCTTTTTAGAGTTTTTCAAAAGTGAGTGTCATAGAAAAAAAAAAGATGCGATATAGAGATAAGGGGACTGTTCTAGACTTAACATAACTAAAAAGATATAACACCCAAATTCAGTGTATGAACTTTATTAGAGTATTATTCAGGAAAATAAAAACAGCCATAAAAATTCTTTGGACAACTGGGGAAAATTGAATATGGATTAAATGCATATTTACCTTTTCTTAAATATGACAATGGAATTAAGGTTATATAGGAGATCATCCTTATTGTTAAGAGATGTAAAGTGACATATTTAGGAGTAAGATGTTATAATTTCCATATTTTCAAATGGACCATCAAGTCAAGATGCCTATACATGATAGAGAGGAAGAGATAAAGCAAACATAGTGTTATAGGTTGAATTGTGCCCCTCCAAATGTCTATGTTGAAATACTGACCCCCAGTATCTCAGGATATGACTATATTTGGAGTGAGACTTTAAAGAGGTGATTAAATTAAAATGGAGTGGTTAGGGTGGGCTTTAATCCAATAGGACTGGTATCCTTATAAAGAGAGATTAGGACACAGAGAGACATACAGAGGAAAGACCATGTGAAGACAGAGGGAGAGGATGGCCGTCTGCTAGCCAAGGAGGGAGGCCTTAGAACCAACCCTGCTGACACCTTGATCTCAGACTTCTATTCTCAAGAACTGTCAGAATGTGAATTTCTCTTGTTTAAGCCACCAAGTTTGTGGTACTTGGTTACAGCAGCTTAAGCTGACTAATACACATGGCAAAATGCTGTTCATGGTTACATCGAGGTGAGGCTACACAGGTTTTCATTGTGCTATTTTTTCAATTTTTCTGCATGTTTGAAAATTCAGATATTAAAAACTTGGGAGGGTGCTATGGACTAAATAGTGTGTCCCCACAAAATTCACATGCTAAAACCTCGTCCCCAATGTGATGGTATTAGGCGGTGGGGCCGTTGGGAGGTGATTAGGTTATGAGGGTGGGGCCCTTGTGAATGGGGTTAGTGCCCTAGTTAACAGCAGAAGAAACTAGAGTCTTACTCTTCCACCCTGTGAAGACACAGCCAGAAGATGCTGACTATGAATCGGGAAGTGGGCCCTCACCAAGCAATGAATCTGTTGGCCCCTTATTCTTGGACTTCCAGCCTCCAGTGCTGTGAGAAATAAATTTCTGATGTTTGTAAGCCAACAGTCTGTGCTATTTTGTCATACCAGCCCCAACAGATTAAGACAGAGGGCAAAGCTTTCTAAGGCACCTTCTTTAGTCAAGCAGCTCTTGAGATACAATACTTTCAATCAATTATAATTGAATTCTGAAATATTGAGATTTGGCTGCAACTTTCCTTAGAGCATAAACGGGTAATTGGAAGTTTGACAAATTAAATGAGAAAGCCATTTCTCACCATACCAGCAGTTCCCTTGTTTCAAATTATAGGCCATTAGATCTAGAGAGAGACTTAGTGACATGATTAATTTGGAAAATTATTATGTGCAACAGAATAAAAGGACAGTGTGGCCATTGACTTGAGTTTCGGCTCCAAGTTATTTCAAAACAGCAGCAGTGGCAGTTGGCCAACTTTGGAATACAGCGACATGAATAAGGGACATTGATGCTGGAACTATCCAAACAGTGCATTAACTCTGTCAGTCTGCCAACAGTTCAAACAAATATTTCCTGACAAAGTTACATTGCTTCTTTAGTAAACAATTCAGAAGCCTTAATCATAAGATGTGATCCAAGCAAAAAAGCAGTTCATTTTGAGTGTGTTGCCTATCTTTTTTTCTTTTCTTATGCTCTTCCCAGCAATTGCCCATACACCCAAGTGATCTGGCTATTTCTCTTCTCCCTAGAATCAATGAAGTATAAGAAGAAATTATCACATATTCAGGTATTAACATTTTCAATGGCACTTGCATTTTTTAATAGCATCAAGACTCTAAGAGAGTGGTTTTCAATCCTAGCAGCACATTAGCATCAACTGGGAAGATTTGAACAAAACAAAATCAAAAACAAAAACAATGATGCTGGGATATAGTCCCCAAAATTCTGACTTAATTTGTTCTGAGGTATGACTTTCGTATCAGTATGTTTTTTTAAAGTTTGCCACGTGATGATGTGCAGCTAGGTGAGAACTGCCCTAACCTAAAATGAATTCCTAACCACAAGAAATCCATGCACTTCTTGGGGTGTGGGGGTTCAGTACAGAGTCTTTAAAGGGTTCTTTAAATCATCTCCAAAAATCTTTTTCTTTGATTTTCAAATGCATTCTGGAAAAAAAATCTAAGTATGCTATTAAAGTATCATTTAACTCCAATTTTTTAAAAAGTGTTTGCTGGCATGGGATGCTATTGTGCATAATAGGGTAAAGTATAATTATTTAGTTGCCAGGCTATGACATTTAAAGTAGATTTCTCTATTGACTTTCCCATAACATGGAATTCCTCTAATACTCAGGCCTTGATTTCTAAATAATATTTTTTACTAAAAGAAACCAGGGCTAATTGAAGAAGGGGTAATTTTAGGTGTGGAACATGGAAAGTACATGATGTGTCTAAGAGAACTGTTGGCCCTAGAGCAAGAATGCTCAAAGTCTAATGATGATGTTTTTAAAAGACTTAAAGGCCAGAATCAAGAAGGCCCTATTGGCTAAACTTGGTACAGTTTGAGCAACGGAAGGAATAATGGCTGTATGGCAATTGGAATACAACAAATAAATAAAAATCCCCAGTTCTTAATGATACTCAAAACAAAGGAAAAGAATAAGAAAAAAAGAAAAAGAAAGAAAGGAACTCATTTGCTACTATTGGAGGCAACTATTACAACTCCTTGTTCTGAAAGGAGAGAGAGAGTTAGACATTTATTCTGCTCCCGTAGAAGGAACGAAAGCTCATCTCCAGTTGATGGAGAAAAGCTCTTCTTTACAGATGGATGCTACCTAATTTTTAAAAATGGTAGATAAAAATATCACCAAATCCCAATGAAATAATTAATGCAGCAATCATTAATGGATGTTAGGAAACATTAGGTAAAAAGTTAATGGGACTACTGCCTTTGTTAAGGATGAAGTAACAGGAATAAGATATACCCTTCCATTTGACACAACTAAAACACCAGACAAAATGTATGAAACAATGACATTCATGCATTGGCTATCAGGCAACAAAGGAGAGTGATCCCTGAGAGTTGGAAAACAAAAGACATAAGCCCTTTGATTGCACCAGCTTATTGACTGGAGTTAGTTTGCAGGCTGCAGTGCGGGGAAGGATAGTCTAGGCAGAGTTCAGTGGTTACCCTGAGTCGAGAAGATTGAGCTGGCAATTGAGGGAAGCCAAGATGCCCAGAGTTTGCAGAGCAGAAAAAGAAGTAAACTGCATTAAAAAAAACTCTCAGGAAATATAAAAGAAATCTCCCTCAAGTATTCAACTAAGTATTGATGAGCACATGAATGCAAGGAAAGTACCAGCGACCAGGAAAGAACCATCTGAAAAGATTAGAGAAAATTAAATTTATAGTTAAAAAAATCCAAAAAACTTCCAACAAAGAAAACTTTGGGTCCAGATGTACTCATTGGTGAAATAACAACATTACACAGCCTTCCAGAAAAACTGTAGGAGGAAATTCTTTCCGACACATTCTATGAGGCAAATATTACTCTGACAATAACCAGATAAACATTTTATTTTAAAAAAAGAAAATTATGGACCAATAGTGTTTATAAATAGAGATGCAAAAAACTCTAAACAAAAATTTAGCAAATTGAATCCAATAGTATGTAAAATTCATGGCCAAGTGGGGTTTATTCCAGGATTGAAAAACTGGCTTAGCATATGAAAATCAAATCAATATTTCTAAAAAGAAAAACTAGCAAACTATGAGTAGAAAAGGACCATCTCAATCTGATAAAGGGTAGCTCTGAACCTACAACTGGCATCATATTTAATAGCAAAAGACTGAATCCATATCTCCAAGAACAACTCTTACTGTTTCTATTCAATATTGTACTGGAAATTGTAGCCAGCACAATAAGGCAAGAAAGAGAAATAAAAGGTATACAGATTAGAAAGGAAGACATAAAACTGTCTACTAGTGAAATGTAAAATTGTACAACTACTTTGGACAATAATTTGGTAGTTTCTTAAAAAGTTAATCATATACCCACCATATACATTCTAGCTAAGTATTTGCCCAAGAGAAATGAAACCACATGTCCATACAAAAACTTGTGCATAAATACTCATAGCAGCTTTATTTGTAATAACTCCAACCAGAAAATATCCTAAAATGTCCATCAACATGCAAATGCATAAATAAGGGTATATCTGTACAATGGGATCTATTCAGCAATAAAAAGGAATTAACTATTCATATACACAATAACATGGATGTATCTCAGAATAATTACACTAAGTGAAAGAAGCCAGACCCCAAAAACAGTACATATTGTGGGGTTCCATTTATATAAAATTCTAGAAAATGCAAACTAATGTATAGTGACCGAAAGTAGAGCTGTAATTGCCTTGGGATGGGGGGAGGGGAGGATAGGGCAAGAGAAAATTTGGGGGGAGTGGAAGGGTAATGGATATGTTCATTACCTTTACTATGTTAATGATTTTTTTATTATTTTGAACAAGATTGCAGAGAGCTTGTCAAATTTACCTTCAGTATTATCTACTAATGGAATCCCTTTTTGATTTTCCTTCTTTGGGGTGTGCTGACACATCAAGGAATTCCTGTTTTGACAGTCCCTTTTAAACATGCAAAAGCCATTGGTCACTTAGAATGGAATTTGCAAAGTAAAACTTCCCCCAGAAGAACAACCTTAATATTCGCTGTAGGGATGGAGCCCTGTGATGCTTGACAGCACATCTATGCTTTTAGCTTTGGAGAAAAACAATGTGTGTTTTGTGGCTTTCTATCCAAGCAAACATTAATGGCAAAAGAAACCGCCAACCTCCCGGCAACAAATCTGGTCCATTTCTATGAAAGACATCAACTTCGTCACACTCAGGACCTCAAATCATGACTTTTCCAAGATTTTTTTAAACAAGAAAGTGCAGTAGAAAATATTTTCCCCATAGACAAAAATTTGCTGGCTTTCTAGAAGACATCTGAATGTCTTGAACATCTGAACGACCCTCAGGCAAAAAATATATAAATAAATAAAGGGAGGAGGGACAGGGAATGTTGAGAGTAAAGAAACGTTTAACTTAGGACAATTGGACATGGATGAGTTTATTCGGTGGATACTTTTGATCAAATCAATGAGGTAATTTTTCCCTTCAAAGCCTTACATGCTATAAGGAAAGCTAAAGAGCCACTATGACCTCTTCTGTCCAAACTGTTGCTCTGGAAAAAAAGATGGGAGCAGGCAACCATATTAACTTTTCAATGCTAGAAAAAATGTTTCTTTAGGCTGAGGTAGAGAGTAATTTTTTTCCCCAATTTTTCTGCAGCCAAAAATCTGTAGACACCTGGAATCCTGTAGAATTCTTTTGATGGCTATTTATGCTCCAGTGATCTTGAAATTAAATGTGCATTCATGATCCTTAACATGCTGACATCAAGCATGCAGATTTCGCCCAAAATGACCTCACAAAGGAATTGATGCTACATGGGTTAACCCAAAAGAGTCTTGATATCTGGTGTTGCTTGACTCAAACTTGTCCTTGTCTCAAAAAACATGCGATGGGCACTCTGATTTCATTACTATGTTTGTGAACAACAGTTTTTAATCACTTCCCAGCCAAACCAAGAGATCAATCCATTGATCTGTATGTCAAACGTGACATTTGCATTTCATTAAACAATATTCCACAATTTCATCCTCTCATTTGAGCTAAACGAAAGCAGCTTTGCTGTTAAATTCGCTTTTTTTTTTTTAAGAGACAAGGTGTCACTCTGTCACTCAGCCTGGAGTGCAGCGATGCCATCGTAGCTCACTGCAAGCTTGAACTCCTGGGCTCAAGCGATTCTCCTGCCTCAGCCTCCCAAGTAGCTAGTACTACATGCGTGCATCACCACACCCGGCTGATTTTTAAATAATCTGTAGAGATGGGGTCTCACTATATTGCCCAGGCTGGTCTTGAACTTGGTTTCCCAAAGTGCTGGGATTACAGGCATGAGCCACTGCACTCAGTCTTTAAATTCACATTAGAGCAGATTAACTCGTACCTTTTGTTTTATTTGTTTGTATGGAAAATTTGGTGTGTTTTTGCCTATCTTTGCAACAATTTCACATGTTTTTCAAGAATGGCCATTGTTTCTGCCTGAAATATGGGAGTAAAGCATAAGCGTAAAGATCGTTTTTATATTCTGCATAAGTGCAAAAATGAATTTTCTTTATTCCAAATGGTAAACATTGTGAGTTGATGTTTATTTGCTTTTCCCTAGGATGTATGTCACTATTTCCCTTGGCTTCTCAAAGTGGTACTATAATTTAAAGAGGTAAGAAACTATGCAAAAAGAATGAAGCTTTAACATTTGAATTGCAGGCATCTATCTGTAGTTGGACCAGGATTCCTAAAGCACCCAACTCTTTCCAGTGCCCTAAAACCTTACCATGAAGACAGTCTCCTCCATTACCTCTGCCTAAGCACAGTCTTACAGAGTCTACTTCAAGAAGTGAAAAATCATATGTTACCTAATCTTTATAAATTTGTCTTTTTTAACCAATTATTTTAACACTTTTTTATGTCCCCTGGCCTTACTCAGCTGCCATGCTCCTCTGAGTTTACTTAATAAAGAAGCTCTGATTCTGACCCTATGTATAAGAAGCAGCAGGAGGGAAGCTGCGGGACATCTTCATCATATTTTTATGTTTGAGGCTAATAATATCTCAGACTGTGTGCTATATTTTGAACATAATTTCCTGGACTTTTTTTTTCCTGTTAGCATTGGAATATAAGTCTGCTACTGAAAATATTTCAGCCATTACAGGGTTGATCCATGACTAGAATTAGACAGTAAAGTACAGATAGAGGATAGGGTCATTACTTATATCGTTGGTACTGTATCATCACTCACAAACACATCTACTTTCCTTTGATATAGGAATCAATGCTATATGAACAGTGATGAATGTGATGCAAATGTGCAAATTTCCTGAACTTTATTAAATACCTGTTAATTAACGAAGTAGCTTGAAAGCTAGGATGAAATACAAAAATTCAAAACTGTCAGCAAATGTAATTTTGTTTTGTTTCATTTTCAAATAGAAGCCACAATTTTCTCATTCAACCTCATTTATAGATATCATACTATTATGGTAATTACAATCTACTCCTCTTTATCATATGTTTAATTAAAAAGGGAAATTTCAGCTAGGTGTGGTGGCACACACTTGCAGTCCCAGCTACTCAGGAGGCTGAAGTGTGAGGATTGCTTAAGCCCAGGAGTTCAAGGTTGCAGTGAGCTATGATCACACCACTGCACTCCACCCTGGGTGACAGAGTGAGACCCTATCTCAAAACAAAAACAAAAACAAAAACCAGGACATTTCCCCTCCAGGGTACACTTACTCCTTTTTGCATCTACAAGTTTCAGTGTAGATTTTTGAATAAATTAATAAACTTAATAGCATTAGTCTAAGTGTAATTTAGGCATTTCTGAAGTAGTAGTAAATATTATATAATTTTTTTCTATTAGATATAGAACTCAAATAGAAGAGAAAACAAAAATCTGTTCAAATAACTTCTAAGTACGCTACCCTTCAAGGAAGAAACTACATATGGTTTCTAAAATGTTACAAGGGCCCTTAAAATTTTTTCTATTGACTCGTTCGACATCTGGGAATAAATATAAAAGGAATAATCCTAAATATTAAAAAGTTCATTGCAATGAAAATTATTATTTCTAAAAGTGTTTCAAGAAACACTTGAAAATATACCTCACCCCTTCGTAGCATGGAAATACAAGTTAAGCAAGACAATTTGTCAACTTTAGATGTCAATTATTAAGAGCAATAGAATTTAATGGTGTTGAAAGTGGGGCTGAAACTGGCAATCTAAACACAGTTGATAGGAATGCCAATTGCTACAGTTTTTTGTGACATTAATTTGAAAATATCTACTGAAAATTAGAATATCCATATGCTTTAAGGATTCCACATAGAATGATGTATCCTATAGAAATAAAAGCTGATAGGTAATAATACATGTTTAAGAATTTTTATTATGATATTTACAAGGGCAAAAAATCTAGCTCTAAACAATCCATATGTCCATTGTAAGGAATGGTTGAATAAATGATGATATACCCACATCATGTACTATGATGCAGCTATTAAAAAGGATGTTAGGTGTGCATTATTGCTCTGGAGATGTTCATGTTATATTACTAACTGAAAAAGATGTTGTAAAATAATATATGTGGTATAATCCAATTTTCAAAAACAAAACAAACTTTCTCTCACATACATACACACATATATATGTACATAATATATGTATTAATATGAGCATTGAGAAAGTTACAGAAGATTGTGCAGCAAACTATTAACATCAGTTATCTTATGGGGGCAGATAGAATTCAACAGGAATACAGGGCAGATTATTAAATTTTCTCAAGTGTTTCTGTATTATTTGACCTGTTAAATAACTTTTGTATTTAAAAATCTAGAAAAGTTTAAACAAAGCACCAATAGGTAGAAAATTCTAAATATTAGTACTGAATCACTTTCCCCAGACAGTTTTAGCAGGACAGCCTCCAAAAACCAAAATGCCAGTAGCAATAGTGACTGAATCCTCAAGGATTTGATCATAGCCTCAGAATAGTTACTTTTTAGCATTTTGTAGCAAATTTCATTGCATCTTAAGTGGAAATATCTAAATCTCATATGAATTTAAAAGATTTATAGTAAGCAACTATTTAAAACAACTAAGCAGATTTTGAAAAGTAAAATATAGATAATAGGAAGATACTCCTGTATTCTAATGAATGAAGACTTACTTAAAAATATTTTTAAATAAGCCTTGTCAAAGATTAGATGGCTATATGAGGAAGGCTCAAGTTTGGTATTATATTAATTAAGATAACACTAGCTGCTATAAGAACAAAACCAAGAAATCTCAAAGCCTTAAAAGAATAGCTCTACTCTTGTAAAGTCTAGCCAGTCCGTAAAGTCCAGACACGGAGTTCTGCTCCACACGGCGACTTGGTGACCCAGGCTCACAGAGATGATCTGCCATCTTCTATGTGGCTGCTAGTTTGCCCTGGGCTTCAATCTCAGGTCTGCAGATGGGGAAGGGGGGGAGTTGTATGCAGAAGGCTTTTTGTGGGCCATGCCTGCAAGTGGCACATGAAATTTCCACCCACGTTCCATTAGTTGAAAAACATGGCCATGCCTCATTGCAAAAGAGGCTGGGAATGTAGGATAACTAGTGCCTAAGAGTAAAAGGAAGCAGAATGGCAGAACAACCAGCCACTCTCTGCCACAGGCGGCGTCAGGATCCAGGGAAACAGCATCTTTTAATAGACTATGCACAACAGTTTAGCATCCCCTCCCTCCAACCTCTCCCTCCAGACTCATTTCTGGCCATGCCTTCCCATAATCAAAATCCTATTTAAATATTTTCCTAAACAATAAAGAAATCTCCTTTAAAAAAAATCAATTGTGCTGCCAACCCTAGAATTCATAAATTCTTTCTGTTGTTTTTATGTGTATCTTTGTACCCCTACGTAGAAAAATGATGTTTAAAGAAGTCACTCATAATCCTACAACTCTATTAATTTTGATGTGTTTCTTTCCTTCATATTTCCACATGTTCAAATCTTGTGCAACCTTCAAGGTCCTGTCCAAATGAGTTTCCTTTCTTGAACCTGAGGCTCAAAGAGGTTCATCAACTTGCCCGAGGCCACATGACTAGGAAATAGCACAGCCAGACTTCTGACCATGATTGCTCCCAATATTCCTTGTAATTTTCCCTGACCTTTCACTCACCCTCGTCTGCTGCATGATGATTACTTGTGTCTGAAGTATTATATGAAGTGACCCATCCATGACATGCCTTAGCTGCCTTATTGAGTCTCAGCCTATAGAAGGCAGGACCCTATTTGATTCCCCTTTGCTACCACAAGGCCTGGCCCGTAAGAGCTGTTTCATTCTCTACCACCCAGAGAAGCAGACGCTTATGGGATAGTCAAATTAAAAGTTACCTAAAAGTCTTCTGTTCCAGAATGCTGCCCAAGGCACCATCCCCCTTGACATTTCCATGGTGACCAAAGCACAGACGTGGAGTCTAACAGATCCAGGTTTCCATTTCACCTCCACCACCGGTTGACTTCGGGCAAGTTGTTACACTTCTCATAGTGTGAAACCCCGATGAGTTAATGCACTATACATTTGATAATCAGTTTTGATTATATTATTGTTAATATTATTACCATTAGTATTGTTACTCTTCATCCTCTAACTTCTCCGAATTATTTATCATAGAAGTGAGCAAAACCTGTAAGGCCCAAGAACAAAAAGGAGGTGGGATTTTGAGTGGCTTCTTGTGACCTTCAGAGAGCAGAGTGGATAAGTACTCTTTGGGGGAATTCTTGACCCTTCTAAAAATCCCATTAAACCTAAACACACATCTGTTAGCACACACCAAGCATGCAGTCTCTGCTTTCACCCAGAATTGAGTGGTACAAGGAGGAATATTATATCCAGTAACTCATATGGAACTATTTATTCCCAATCACTTTGTGCTTTTCCTTAAACTTTTCCACAGTCTTTGGTTTCAAAGGCCATTTCAGAATGACTGAATTTCCTTGCAAAGTAAGTTCCCTGCCCCTGACCAGAGAAAAAAAAAGAAGATCGTTTTAGGAAAATCACCTCGGGGCATAAAGACTTTGAGTTTCCAAACTTGCTTTCCCGTTTTCCTTTTTTCTTTTAAATAAAAATTGCCCAGGAAACCAAAATTCATCAAGAGTGATGTGGGGGAAATATGACTGAGTTGAAAAGAGTCTGTGGCTTACTGCTTAGCAGCAAACTTACAAAAGTCTTTTAGGGGAGCCTTACCGGATCAGAGAATGTGAAGACTGAGAAGGGTCAGATAGTTCCAATATCCTCATTTGGAAGTGGGGAAACTGGGGTCCATAAGAGAGACATCAACTATCCAAAGTGACACAGCAAGTCAGCCAAAAAACTGAGATTTGAATTTGGGTCTCCTAAGTCCCAGGTGAATTAGGCCAGGCCAGATCCTCTAGAAGGCAGAGCCCGAGGCAGGGATTAAGATGTTGATGCTTTGCATGATGGGTACAAGCCCAGGCAGTGAGAGAGAAGAGACAGGGATGTCAGGAAGGAAAGGTGGGCAGCAACAAGATGCAGTGAGAAGCATTCCTGCCCCGGCTCCCATTTCAGAGAAACACAGCACAACCACCGCACAGTGGGTGGGTTTACTCAGCACTCAGGACTGCTCAAGAGCTGCAAGGAGACATCCTTGGTTGACATCTCTAGGTCAAAGGTCAAGACATCTCTAGGTTGGGGATCTAGAAACGGCATCATCTCTGACCAATGACAAATGGTGTGTTGGTGGATAAATAACCCAGTTTCCTCACCCACCCACCAATGTTGGGATAGCTTTAGGCATATGCTCTACACTGGGTCCCAGGCTGGGTGACCAGTGCATACCAATTTTCCTGGAACTTTTCTGGGAGGTTTTCACTGAAAGTCTCTCATCCATCAAACCCCTCTGTCCCAGGCAAACTGTAACGGTTGGTCACCCTACCCCAGAGGCCTCCAGCATGACTCAGCTCTAGTTGTTCACTGGGCGATGCATTTGAAAACACACTTTTTCCTGGATTCCTGACCTTTTCTGTGTCACTTCCCTATGGGTATTTCCCAAGATCATTACCCAGTAAAAACTACTTGCATTTCAATCTTTGTCTCCAAGCCTGCTTCTGGGAGAACTCAAGAGCCTGGCACATAGTATATTCTCAAGAAATGTTATGAGTAATCATATTAAGACAACAAAAAGTCATCTCCGTCTTTCTTCCAGTTGCTTTGGAAACTTCAGCAAAATAGTCACGTGAGCCCAGGTACCCCTGTCATCGGCAGTCTGAGGGTGAACTTGAACCTGATCTGCACCCCCCAGGCAGTAGAGTGGTAACTGAGACAGTTAGTGGGGTCTGCGTGGTCCAGGCATATGTGTGTAACAATATATGCACAGCTGATTTAACTGAGGACTTTTGTCACTCAAATGAACCCATTGAGAGTGACTAAACAACTCATAGGATAGAAAACTATGTACAATTTATGATACAGTTCAAGTTCTATGTGTATTGAATAAATGCAGAGGCAGAATTTTCAAAGTGTGATCAGCAATACACCTACCTATAGCCAAAACATATGAGGAGAAGAGGGGTTTGCTAAAAATGCTGATTCCAGGGTCCCACCACAGACTACCCTGCTGAGTGCTGCTGGGTTAAGGCCTGGTAAACTGCATGGTTGACAGTCTCTCCAAGCAATCCTTGGGAACATGAAATTTTCAGAGCCCCTGCCCTAAACAACTAGGCTATGCTATATTCTCTAGGCTCCTCCTCAGTGAGGAACCAGTGAAGGTTCTTCCTCAGTCTTAGCTGGACACAGGTGTATTTTGTCCCTTTCTCCACCTGGTTTCTGCAGTCCCCTCCTGAGAACTCATAACTGCTCTGGTCCTCCACTGGCCTGAGCTGGTACAGTCACTTCCTAGGGAGCCTATGTTTTCAGTCTCTTCTTCAGAACGTGCTTAAGGTATACCCTAAGCACCCACCACGTGACCCAGAGTAAATGCATGCTGCTAATGATGAATTGGACCAGTTGGCACTGTGCCAGTCTCCTCTGATTCTGGACCTCTGGGTCCACCTGGACCTGGGTGCAGAGAAAGGTCAAGACCCAGGGCATTGAGCGTTGGAAGAGAAGTTCATCTCTAGGATGAGCTGTTCCCCGTTAGGGAGGACCCCAAGGCCCTGACCAATCCTGCGTTACTCCAGTGAGCATCCCACCAACACCACCTCCCTCACTTGGCTGAAACAGCTCCAGTCAGTGTTCCTGATTTACCATTTAACTCCAACTGTGGGAGCACTTCATTTATTTCCTTGTATGTACACAGGATTCCTCCACCACCCTGTGATCATTTTAAGGGCAAGAGTCATGTCTGATGAACCTTTTGATCCCCAGCAACAAACCTAAACCCTGGCTCATAAAGGAGGTTCCAACAGTGTTTGCTGAATGCATGGTCAATTTCTATGCTAGTATCCTGTTTTTTTCTTCACAGCACTTACTGTTACCTAAAATTATCAAGTTTGTTTATTAGTATAGTCATTTATTGCCTACACATACATACACACCCACATGAATATAAACCTTCTGCTAATGTAATGAGCTGAATTCTGTCACCCCAAAATTCATATATTGAATCCCCAGTACCTCTGAATATAGTCTGTATTTGGAGGTAGGATTTTAAAAGAAATAATTAAGTTAAAGTGAGGCTCTTAGGGTGGGCCCCAATCCAATATGACTAGTGTCCTTATAAGAAGAAGAAAGACCATATGAAGACAGAGGGAGAAGACGACCTCAGAAAAAGCCAACCCTGCCGGCACCTTGATCTCAGACTTCTAGCCACCAGAACCATAACAGAATAAATTTCTCTTGTTGAAGACATACAATCTGTGGTATGTTGTTATGGCAGCCCTAGCAACTAATACGACAAGAAAGAAATATGCCTGCCTTAACTACTCATTTATCCCAGCACCTGCAGCAGTCCCTGCCACACAGCAAGTGCTTAATAAATGTCAACTGAGCACTCTGAAAATATAAACAACTATGATTTCCCCCAAATGTACATGCTGTTTCATACATCTGAGCTGTTGCATATGCTGTTCCTCAGCCTAAAACATGCTTCCCCATTTCCTCTATTCTGCCCATCCAACCAAAGAAATCCTATTTTTCCATCAAAACATGGTTCAGATTCATATTCTCTGTGGAATATCCTTGACCTCACTGGACAGAATTGGTCACTCTTTTCTCTGTGCTCTTATGAACTTTGTAACTGCCTATCTTAGTCCATTTTCTGCTGCTATCACAGAATACCACAGACTGTATAATTTATAAAGAAAAGAAATTTATTTCTCACAGTTCTGAAGGCCACGGATTCCAATATCACAGTGCCAGCATCTGGTGATGACCTTTTTGTTACATCATAACATGGTGGAGGGCATTGCATGGCGAGAGAGCATGAGAGAGAAAGAGATAAATGTGCAGTTTTATGACAAAGCCACTCCTGTGACAACAGCATTAATCCATGAGGACAGAGCTTCCGTGACCTAATCACTCCTTAAACATTCCACCCATCTAATACCATTACAGTGGCAATTATATTTCAACATGAGTTTTATAGGGGACATTTAAACCATAGCACTGCTGGACTATGAGCTTGACTTCAGAAACCATCTTCATCTCTGATCCCTGCCATCTAGCCCAGGACCTGGCATGGGAAGAAGTGATGAATCACTGAACCACCAAGTCCTATAAATATTTATAGTATCTAGCCAGGATGCAGACAGTTTCTATTTGTGTATTCAACAAATGTTTACTGGATTGAAATTAACCTACCAAATTGTTGTCACCATATTAACATTAGTTTGCTTGCTTAGAATGCCCACTCTGTCCTCTCCTTCCAAATAAGCCCCATTTTTCAGGGCAAAGCTAAAGATTACCTTTTCTAGAATGGCTTACCTATTCCCAAACTCACTGCGCTCCTGGAATTATAGCATTTCAGAATATGATTCACCATAGGGAACATTAACACAGCCCAGAAATGTGATCTGGTACAACTATTCTATTCTGTACCCCAGAGCCCATCATGACTGTGAAGCCTGTACTGACCCAGCCTGAGAAGACCACCCAGCCCACCAAGGGTTAATGGCAAGCCAGCCTGGGCATCCTCCCTGCATTTCTGCCTTAAGGAACAAAATAAGCATGTAACGAAAACACTGACTGGAACCATCTGCCCTCCCCTAAAGCTTGAAAGAAGTTGCATGTGGATTCCCTAATCCTTATTCTCTCCCCTTGGCCAGAAATGAATTTCATTTGGAGGCAAATTTAGGGGGGCTGAGAGGGAGAGAGAGCAGAAAGAGGTAGGCCAGACACATCTGGACAGTTTTTCTTTGCAAATTCAGAAGACTGCAGGGAATCACTTTCTCCCCTTGACAAAGGAAATGGTCCATGGTCAGGAATTGATGACTTGCAAATCTCATGCAGGTGAACAGGTTATAGTGCCTGGAGATCTTTGGGGCTTAGAATAAATAAAAAGCAAGTAATTTAAATGGGGCAGCTGTTTATGGGACTAGAATCCCCTATCAGCAGCACCAGTCAGCAGAGAAAGCAGTTCTGGAGGCTTGGCATCTTCAACCCAGTCGAGGGTCCCAACGGTCCATTCACCTATCCAGCCTTTCAGTTTTTCAGCAGAAATATGTTCAGATATACTTAAGATCCTTTGCCAGGCAGTATTTTTGGTGCTATGGAAATAGCTGTGGCTTGGATTCATCCTCATCTCTAACAGCCTAATGAGGACAACAGTCACATAAGCAATAATATACAGACCATCAGTTGTAAAGCCATTATCTGAAAAAAGGACGGATAAGGACTATGAAGGAGGTATTTGAAAAAAGTATTAACTTGACTTTGGGGGAGGGAGTGGTGACAAAGACTCTCTCCTTGACCAAACTTTAATCAGGCTCCTCTAAGCCCCCTTCTCAACTATGTCTCAACCTTGGATTCAGTAGAGTCCTGCTGTAGCAAGCATCCTGCTAAGTCGGTTTAGAGAGAATCTCCCACCCTTACATCTGATCAAAATCCTCGTCCTCCACCATCCCCTATCCTTGGTGTCTGGTCACCTGGCCTGCCTTCAGTAAGAATCCTATCAAGTCAGGTTAGCCAGATCCCCCATCACCCCTGATGTTTCCTTTTAGTAATTTTCTATCCTCTGACCCCGACCCTGCTCTGCAGCTGTAAATCCCTACTCTTCCTTATTGCATGCAGAATTGAGCCCAGTTCTATACTGAGGTCTCTTTTCCCCTATGGCAATAGTCCTGAATAAAATCTGTTTTTACTTCTTTACTGTCCAGCTCTGGTTTTTCTTTAACCCTGGTGTTAAAAGATAAACTTAGGCACATTAAAATTTTAAAGAGTTTATTTGAGCATTCAGCAATTCATGAATTGGGCAGCACCAGACCACAAGTGGTTCAGCACTCCACCTAGGATAAAGGTGTTCACAGAAGCAAGACAAAGAGACTATTTTATGGTTTAAAGTGAAAAGTTCCTAGTTAGAGATGAGTTGGTGATTTCTGATTGGTTACGTTTAAGTTCTGTTGTATTATTTAAATGGAGTTGCAGTTCAGTTTGATTACATAGGAACCCAAGGTGCTGTAGCCATCTCAGCCTAATGGCCTCCTAATTAATTATTTTAACAGTGGTACAAGACAAAGCTTTGGCTGTATGTCCTTCAACATGTGGCTGTGTATCCCTAGAGTATGTAAATGACAGTCTGAAGAGCAGAGCTTGAGATGGAGACCTAGTCAAAATTTTAATCAGAAGATTTGAAAGCTGTGAAGGCTTCACTCCTATCTCTACCCACTTGACATCAGAGCACCCTCTGCCAACAAGCAAGAAAATACAGGCAGGGAATATGGTTCACTCTTCTGCAAATGAACACAAATTCAGAGCTAACGTATATGGGGTCACTCATCCACTATGAAATTCATATTTCCCCTGTCTCTTTCCAGTACCACAACTTATCAGGGATCTTCTCTAATGAAGTGACCCAACCCTTTGTTCCAAAAGGATCTCAGTCCTTGGTGGTCCTGTCCCTGTAAAGGTATAATATTCTTCTGTAAACTTTTACAACAGTGTGAGGTAACATGACAAGACCAAGGGAGTGATCAGAGTTCCATTCATATTCTTCACTGCCCCCATTGTGTAGCCCCAACTGTTTCCACTCAATGGTCAAGGTCAACCGCACCAGCAAAACTTTTTTCCCTTTGTTTACCTCTTGGCTCCAGGAGCCCAAAGTGGCCTGGGAGTCACCAAGACCTCTAATTCAGTAATCTGCTGCTTCCCCCAGTGGAATTATTCCTTCCTTGGGTACTTCCCAGGGTTCAACAGACCACAGAACCACAAGTCAAGAAGCAACATTTTGAGCATGATCATTCAGTTCAGTCACAAGAGGCACCACACAGCCCCTACCACTTGGTTCCTAAATCTATGGTCACCAATTCAGAACACAGACTATATCCTCAAAAACAACACCCCAAACTTGTAATCAGTTACCTCCCACCTGTTGCCGTATCTGAATATTCAATATGACTTAACTGTCCTTTAAAGTCAGCTAGAGAATAGATTATGATAAAATCAATTATTAATTCTCATAATAATCTGACCAATGCCTTATTTATTACACTGTATATACCAGGGACTTAGGGTTGTACAGTGAGACTAGAAAATCAGGCATTAGCAGTGAAAGGAGCCTTAGAGGGAAGAGCTCCATGGAGCCTATGCACATCACTTACAGACATTTATACACCTGCACTCAGATATGTGTGAGGTGTATGCCTCTCGGCTCATACTCTACTTGATACTAGGGCAAAGGGCCTGCAGGTTTAGCCTGACAACTGTTTGCTACCTCAGTTGCACATCTATCTTTGGCTTGCCCTGAGACTTCACTGAGATTGTGATGTAAGATACTTACAGGAGCCCATTTAGGCATAAGCAAACATGGAAATAAGATGGAAACAGCACTCCACAGGGCAACCTGTGGAGGCAATGGGCAAATATTTCCCTTCCCACCACTTGGGTAGGAAACTTTCAAAGGGTCCCAGTGGGATAGAATCCTAATTGTTCACAGTAGTGACCAGCTCAATAATGCAAATACATGCCGGCTTTCCCTTCTTCCCTATTTTCCTCTTCCCAGACCTCCATACATTTCCCCTGGTATTACAACCTGAAATCAACAACAAGGCCACAAACTCTTATCACTGAATCTACTTGTTCTACTTTTGGGGAGAACTTAATCTAAGAGTACTGAGAAAAGACTCAGAAGCTCACAGAGGTGGGAATACTAGGATGTGTTCTCGTATGAGACCACACAGCAGCTTAGTTTACTACAGATACTTCAAGCCCTATTGTATGTGCAGTTCAAACAGACTGAGTGAAGAGCCACCTGGATGGCATTTTGTAACAATTAGAGTTTCTTCTTTTAATCCGTGTCTCTCATAAAGCTGCCAGTTTGTCCGATCACCTGGCAAGTGGGTGAGAGCAATACACCCAGATGTGGCATCAACTGATTCCAAATTTCTAAGAGACCCACTGTTATAAACTAAACTTTTGTGCTCCCTCAAAACTCATATGTTGAAATCCCAGCCTCCAATGTGGTGGTATTAGGAGGTATGGCCTTTGGGAGATAATTAGGTCATGAGTGTGGGGCCCTTGTGAATGGGATTAGTGCCCTTGTAAACAAAACCTTGGAGAGCTCTCTTGCCTTCTGCCTACCGTGTGAGGACACAAAGAGCAGTGGGCTGTCTGCAACCTGGAAGAGAGCTCTCACCTGAATCAGACCATGCTGGTGCCCTGATCTCAGACTTCCAGCCTCCAGAGCTGTGAGAAATAAGTGTTTGTTGTTTAAAACACCTAGTCTATGGTAATTTGTTACAACAGCCCAAACTGACTAAGATACCCACTTAACATCATTCCTCCTTCTTAGTGGGAAGAAGAACAGGAGAGCCCATTTTGTTGTCTCTGGGGAGATATCTCACCCCTGTGGAGGGGTTGTTAAACAAAGGCCTTCAAGCCAAATCAAGCCACAGACTGTTTTTGTAGATAAAATTTTGTTAGAACATAGCCATGCTCATTGGTTTGCATGTTGTCCATGGCTGCTTTTGCACTGTAACATTAGAGTTGAGTAGTTGCAAGAGAGATCATGTGCCTCCTATTTGGCCCTTTATAGAAAATGTTTGCCAACCCTGCTCTAGATCACTGGAACTATATAGGAACTTGATTTCAAAGCATGTATAGTTCACCCTCTGCACACATGTATCTTGCCAAACATCTAGAGAATCTATTTCCAGGTCTTGCCTACAAAACGACATCAATCTAGTGGACAAGCATGACATCTGGTAAGATGGTGAGGCCAGCAAGATCCTGTAGAATACACCATAGCATAGATCTGGAGAATTTACAGATTTTTGAATCAGGAGAGTAAATATATTACTGCTCTCCGTCCCATATGAGAGCAAATTGCCTCTGATGTTCGCTGTGATTCAGAGTGGTGAAAAACATATTTCCTGCTCAATAGCTGCATATCCAATGTCAGGGGCTGTATTGCTTAGTTCCAGAAGGAGAACACATCTGAAACAGCAGCTGCAATTGGAGTCTCCACCTAATTAAATTTATGATAAGCCATTATCATCTCAAGGATCCTGTTACCCTGACAAATGAAACAATTAAGTGGAGAGGAGCTAGGAAACTCCTGCCTGTATCTTTCAAGTCTTTGATAGCTGTGGCTTTGTCTTCAGCTCTCCTTGGGAATGCAGTGTTACTTTTGGTTTTTTCTTGTTATGTAACTGGTGAATGTTAATGGTTTCTGTGTGATCCTTTCTCCACAGTAGACCTTACCATGGGTCAGGAAGCTGTGTGAGAGTTCTGTCAGTTGCCGAAGGTATCCATTCCAGCTACACATCCAGACTGGGGAAATAGTGAGAAAACTTAGTTCTCTGTTGTATTTCTCTAAAGGGAACTCAAGTGAGATTTCCATTTCTCTCCTATCCTGCAAAAGTCCCCTTTACTCCCCATTTTACATGGTGAGCTCTGAATCCCTAGCTTTAGCTTGGAGCCAGTATCCAGTGGGATTCCAAAAGGTTAGCTATTTCTCTTTTCTGGTGGTACAATTTCTGAGTTTTAAATGGTAGCAAGTTGGCCAGGCATGGTGGCTTATGCCTATAATCATAGCAATCTGGGAGGCCAAGGTAGGATGATCGCTTGAGCTCAGGAATTTGAGACCAACCTGACCAAGAACAAGACCCCATTTCTACTAAAAATGGAAAAATTAGCCAGGAGCAGCAGTGGTGCTACTCAGGAGGCTGAGGCAGGAGGATCACTTGAGCCCAGGAGTTTGAGGTTGCTATGAGCTAGGCTGACACCACGGCACTCTATCCAGGACAACAAAGTGAAACTCTGCCTCAAAATAAAATAAAATACACATGGTAGCAGGTTTCTTTGGGGAAGACTGAGCAGATATTCACAAGGATATATAGGTGTATATGTGTAGCCAGGTCCATTGTCAAGGGTTCCAGACCCCCCCACACACACACCAGGAGCTCGGGGACTGTGGGCTGAGTCAGATGGAAGATTGGAGAGAAGCGATGGGTGTTGTGATGGCTCACATCAGTCTCTGCTCCACCCTCGCCTAAGTTACAGTCTAGCAGGAAAGACAAACGTTATACATGGAAATGTTTAATGTCGAACAGCATGATGACTCATCATCAGATGAACACAGGGTGCTATGAGAACATGGGCTGGGCAATCTGCTCTGGTCAAGAAAATGTCCATAAAAACTGAAGGATAAATAGCTGAAGAATCAGAGTACAAAAAGCATGACATTATACTCCTAATTTTATTTTTAAAATTACATGTTTGTGTGTGTAATTGGCATGTCCCTCTACTCAGTTTGGGGCACATCAGTTATATTCTGGGAATTGACTGGGATACAATGTGATTGTTTATATGCAATATGCATATATATATATATATACACACACATAGAAATAATGTCCAAAACATCCTATAGAGGTGGGTTATAAGCAGGGTTTTTTTCCTTATAATTAGTTTTCTAAGTGATTATTTTACACAGACACACAAAACGCAATCATTTTTTTAATAAGAAAAAAGTGATTCGTTTCTTTGTTTACAGAAACAGAAGGCTATGATCAATTTTTAAACTATTTGACCTCCTGACTCTCACTTCCAACAGAATCTAGCTGTGCAACAATCCCTGCATCACATCTGTAGTTATAGACTCCAGAGCAGCAGTTTAAAGCCCGAAGCAGTGAGCAGTCTCAGACTCGCCCAGGACTGCAGCATTTATGACACCAGTCCTGAGCCACGGGTGGCAGCTCTGACACCATAGAGACCTCAGTGCTCTCTCTGGCTCGTCTGGGACTGGCTGCTGCCTGGACAGTGTGAGTCCTGGGAACAAGTACCCCTGCTCACCCAAAAAGCTGAGGCAGACTGTGTGTATTAAAACCTGCACCGACTTCAAATAGAACAAATGGCTGGGCCAACACCTTAGCCACCTTTGTGCTAAGGATCGGCAAGACATCTTGAACTCTTTCCACAATATTTTGGGTTTGTCAAAACTCTCAGTCATGCTAGGCTGATTAATTCTAAATGCACATAGCTTAAAAAGAAGCAGAGGAAAAGCAAATGGGATCCTTATGTTTTTGATTCATTCACACCTAATTTAGCCAGATGTGGGGGGAGGGCAGGGGAGGGGTACCAGATGCCCCACATTCGATTACAATCACGGAGTATTCCATCAAAGCAGGAGCTTGGCAGGGTCCTTGGGATTGAATTCTCGTCCAGTCTTTGCTACATGCCTTCTGTGTGCCAGACTGTACTGCACACACAGAGACAAGCCAGACAGGTGCCCTGCCCTCGAGAATTCTAAGTGCAATGTCAGAGATGAACATGTGGGCAAATCAGCTCCCCCAAAGAGTGTCAGGACTAGTATAGAAACTGTTCAGGGTAGAGTGGGACCTCAAAGAGGAAGGAGTCAGTTCTGCCCTGAGTGTAAGGAGAGGCTTCACAGACAATAATAATGCTAATGCCCACCATTTATTGAGTACTTATTATGCGTATTGGTTTCCTAGCACTGCCTTAACAAATTACATGCAAACAGCTGGCTTAAACTAACAGCAGTTCGTTCATTTGCAGTTCAGAAAGCCAGAAATCTATGTGTGAATAGGGTTGATTAGCCACTTTTGGTGGCTCTTGGCAATCGTGACATTCCTTGGCTTGTAGCTTCGTCACCCCAATCTCTACTTTCTTCATCACATGGCTATCTTCTTTGTCACTGTGTCTCTCCTCTTCTTATAAAGACATCAGTCATTGGATTTAGGGCACACCCTAAATCCAGTATGATTTCATCTCAGGATTTTCCCACACAAGTTGACTTTCACAGGTATGGGGGTTAGGACTTGAACACATCTTTTCGAAGGACACAATTAAACACAGTACACCAGGTTTCAGCCCCTTCCGACATTATTTGATTCAATTATCACAACATCCCTATGGGGCAGGTACTGCCATCAGCCCTATTTCACAGATGAGGAAACAAACTTAGAGAAGTAAACACCTTGCCAACAGTCATGCAGCCAGTAAGAGGAAAAGCAGGGTTTGAACACAGGTCTGACAGACTCCACAGTCTTACCATGTGCCCTAGCAATCATGCTTCAAGGTGTTTACCCAAGTAAGTCGAAAACTTATGATCACACAAAAACCTGCATATGAATGTTTACGGCAGCTCTACCCTACCCATAACTGCTAAAACTTGAAGCAACCAAGATATCCTTCAATGGGTGAATGGATAAAACAGCTGTGCTGCATCCACATAATGGAATAGTATGCAGGGATAAAAAGAAACGAGCTACCAAGCCATGAAAAGACATGAAGGAACCTTAAGTGCATATTGTTAAGTGAAAGAAGCCAGTGTGAAAAGGCTACATATTGTATGATTGCAACTATATCACATTCTGGAAAAGACAAATGTACATAGGTAGTACAAAAGTCCATGGTTGCCAGGGGTTGGGGGAGGGAGGGATGAACATGGGGAGCACAAAGGATTTTTAGGGCGGTGAAACTCTTCTGTGTACTCTAACAGTAAATGCACATCATTATACATTTGCAAAAACCCATAGAACTGTGCAACACAAAGAACAAACCCTACTGTAAACTATACAGTGTAGTTAATACTAATGTATCAATATTGTTTTATCAATTATAACAAACGTACACACCAATGCAAGATGTTAATAATGAGGAAATTGTGTGTATGTGTGTGTGTGTAGTGAGAACTCTGTCCTAGTTTTCTGTAAACTTAAAACTGTTCTAACTAAACTAAGTCTATTTATTATGAGTAAATGAATAAGGAAGCCACCAGGAGTCAGCCTAGGGGAGCACTGAGAAAGTGCCTGCTAAGAAACGAAGGGCCTGAAAAAACATCAGGCAAAAAACAGGTTGCTGCTCCTCCTTGCTCCTCCCGGTGGGATACCTATGTATGCCGTCACCAGCCTTGTCGCGTTTCCAGAAACGATGAGGTGAATGTTTGTTTGTTTCTCAGCCCCAGGACTGGCCCTATGCGGGAGGCCAGACATACCTATATAAATAAGACACGGCTCTGGTCCTCAGTGAGCTCACATTGTTGAGTAGGCATCAGACACACAGCACAGGGCACAGGGGAATGAAATGGACCTCAGGAGGCTCCAAGGACAGAGAGGGGGATCCAGCAACCTCAGCTTCCAAACTTGGAGCCAGATACAGATGGAGTAATTAATAAAAATATGGCCTTTTTTAGAACAAAGAGTGATTTTTTTAATAAAAAATAATAATAATGATAATGTGGCCTGAGTCAAAGTCCCCTGTGACCCTCTCCTCCTCGGCACACAGCTCAGGGGAGAGGATTTGGCAAGGTGAAGGTGAAGGTCGAGCTGGGGCAAGGCCTGGGCACAGTGGGTGCTGGCCTGGGACTTTCTCAGAGAGCCAAGGCCACTGTGGTTCCCCAAGTGACAGCCCCCCTTATTCTCAGAGTCAGGACAATGGGTCACGGCCACCCCAGGCCCCCTTCCCCAGCAGTGCCCTTCTCCCTGCCTCGCCTTTCTTCTCCCCCTTTCCCTGTTTGACTCTCCTTAGAGAACAGGTAACCACTTCTCACTTGGAGGAAACAGGAGCAGCAAGAGCGAGGAGAAGACATTACTGTGTGGCTCTTGGCTCTCATCCTCCTTCTCACTGGAGCACGTGCCAGATCCTGTCTTGGTGCAGCGCTGGCCTCACTTCCAACACGGCAGCCCAGTGGCTCCTTGCAGACTTTGCAATGCACCAGCACATCTTCCATACTTACGTCTATCCAGGCTCTCTCCTGGCCACCCGGCCCCTTCATGTTTAGTTGGCGGGACTGACCACCAGAAGAAGTGGAAAATATTGACTCACCTCCTCAGAGGTCAGAATCTCCTGTCTGCTGTACCTTCAACTAACCCAGTGTCTGGCACAAATACACACACACACACACACACACACACCATGCTTGTGACTCTGCATGGGTAAGTGCAGGCGCAAAGACACCTGTTTCTCTGCCTCCTTTCCTTCATGCCTCCCAAGAGTTCCCTATCTTCTTGCCCCAGTTCCTTACACAGGCCACATCCTTACATTCCCCTGGGCCTTTGCTCACACTGTTTCCTCTGCCAGAAATATCTCATTCACCCTCAAAGCCCTACTTCTCTGTTAAGACCCTGCTTAACAACTATCCTTTCTACAAAGTCCTCCCCCATTCTCCCAAAGCGACTCAACCCTGGCTATGCGTTTCCAAAGCTCTTCCATCTTATGTAGAATGAAGCACTCTGAATAACACCTGTTTTCATTCCTGTCTCCCCTAAACAGCCTCATTGCTTCCTTTCTATTTCCCCAGCATAGGGCAGAGTAGCAGGCACACAGTAGGTACTCAGTAAATGATTATGGGATGGATACATGGGCAGGACACAGTTAAATGTTGTTTCATTCTAAGAGTATGGACACCATCCTAGCTGATGGAAACCATTCAGGAAATTCAGCTCTTCCTCTCCAGCCCCGACCTGCTCCAGTCTGGGCTCCGCCTCCCCAGTATCTTGCCTGAGGTTGAAACAGCTTACACAGGCAACGACCCCCACTTCAAAGTAGGTGTGGCAGCCTCTCTCTTGGAAATCCAGAGATGTTCCCTGAGCTCTCCTGCGTGCTTCCACCCCGATCTGATTTCCGTCTTTAACAACCTTTGTGCTAATGACAGCCATGTTGCTCATTACCAATTTCTGGAGGCGATTTTCCCTCCAACATTGAAAGTGGAATGTTCGTGCACCGTTCACTCAGCCAGCACCAGAGGGCACCAGGTTGGACTGGGACACAAAGATGAATCAGATCCAAGCTCTGCCCTCAAGGAGCTCACGTTCAAGTAGGGATGGCAGACAAGTGAATGAATACTTAAAATACAGTGTGGTTGGTTCAGGGTAAAAGAGAAGAACTCCCAAGGCAGAGAGTGGGAAAAGGTAGGTACATGTGGGAGGACCAACCAAAGCAAGAACATAGAACCAGGCTTGGTTGTGTTCAAGGAAGGCTTCCTGGCAGAGGCAATGCCTAAGCTATAGTTTTAAGAATGTGCAAACGCAGGATCTTAGATTATTTTGGATCTAGATCCCTGGGGTATCTGGAGAGTCCCCAGGGCAATGTCAGGAATGAGGATAAGATGTTTTCCTAGGCAGCCCCCCAGAACTTGCAGTCTCTATAGACAGGAGAGGGCCATGGTAAAAAAAAAAAATTCTTCAACATCCGCCTGGGTTTCTGCTGCCCCTACTGCTGGTGTAACTGTAACTCAGCCACACAGCTCTAAGCCTCTGGATTCAAAGACCTCTAGTTCTTGGTCACATTTCCCATTTTCAGCCACTTCAAAAGGCCAAACCACAGAGACCATGTCAGATTCAGCCTTGTTTTTCAGAATGAGCATAGTCAGTGGAGCCAATCCACTGGGGTTCAATTTTTTTAGATGTGCGACCTTGGGAAAGCCACTTGACCTGGCCCTAGTTTCCTGTTCTGTAAAAGGAGGGTAATAATAGTATCTCCCTTATGGGTTACTGCAAGAATGAAGTGAGATGAGTATGTAAACCTCATCTTTCAAGCCTCCTTTCCTAACCTCGATCACACCAGGCCTTTTTCTCCCTTCTCGTATATTTTCCCTTGGCTGGAAAGTTCTACCCAATCTGTCTGGATAGCTCCTACTCATCTGCCAAGTCTCCTGCTAAAGCGATATCAATATCACGTATTGATATCAGTACAGGATAGTGACTGTTCTCATGTTTAAGGACTAGAGTCTCTGTTTCTGAACCCAAAGAGAACCTGCTCCCACGTTTCCAAAGCCCAGAAAAATATTGTGTTATCCTCACCCCCATATCACTAGTGCCCTCCAGGAGATGCTTGGAGGGAACATTCTGGTCACGGCTATGCCAGGCCTTGACAGCCGTGGCTGTCCCAGTTTGGGGCTGTGGCGGCTCTGCACGCTCCTGCTGCTGACTGGAGTACAAAGGCAGAGAGAGGAACGTTGCCAATGGCTTTGTGCAGATTCATCATTTTGAATCCTCACTCTTAACATATGTTTTCGATCTCACACAAAACATGGATTTCTGGTTTCCATTACCTTTGTTTCATTTTAGAATATAATGTTTTTTATAGCCTGGGGAAGGGAGGGAGAAAGCAAGCAAGTGAGCGTGTGAGCTTGCATGCTTTTTATTTTTCCATCAGAAGAAAGAGGGCTGTGGAAGCCAAGAAAACAGGGATGGCAGGACTGACTTGGACTCCTTCAACTCAATCATTGGTCCCCAAGCATTTATTGAGCACCTACTCTGTGCATGCAGATAGTCAGGATAAAACAATGACCAAGGCGTGGTCCCTGCTGCTGAGTAATTTGCAATTGAATGAAGCAGATAAACTGGTTCACAGCACATAATATAAGCCAGATTTTTCTTCTGGAAAGGAAGAGAAAGAAGCAGAGAGGGAATAAAAGAAGGGGGAAAAGAAAGTAAAAGAATGAAGAGAGAATGAAGGAAGGGAAGAAAAGAGGGAGGAGGGAAGAAAGAATGAAGAGAGAGGAAAAATAAGAGAAAGAAGGAAGCTAACATGTATTTGTTGCCACCCAACCAGGTTCATTTGCCCGCTGCCCAAGAGGAAGCCAATACACCGAGACAGCAGGGTTTACCATAGAGAAAGAGGTTTTATTTCCACATAGCACTAAGTGGGGAGACAAGAGGAATTTCTCAAATCTGCCTCCCCAAGAATTTGAGAGACAGAGTTTTTAAAGACAGTTTGGCATAGGCGATTGAGTCTGCTAATTGGCTGGGATCCGGGCAGAACCATAGGGTTGTAGAAATCTTTGCTGACCAGGTTCTTGGGTTCTTGGGTGGGGGTGAGAAGACCAGTTGGGTCGGTTCTGTGGTCCGGGCCACTGGTCTGGGTGGGTCAGCCTTTCCACTGGAATGTGGGACCCGGAAGATATCTCAGAAACTATGCCTAGGTTTCAAAAAGGTGATGTTATCTATGGAGAAAGCTAAGAATCTTTATGACCACCAGCTGTGTGGCTCCAGAGTGGCAATTACAGAGAAGCAAACAGGGGGACAGTAGCTAATAATTATCATTACATTTTTAGCTAGGCCTGTGCCTTATTTTTAGCTAGGCCCTTACCACAGTTCTCACCTTACACCCCTTTATCAATTTGTAAAGGCAGTTTCATAGTCATCACTTCCTATGTGCCAGGCACTGTGCTAAGGACCCTATATCTTGTATTTTATTTAGTCCTCATAATAGCCCTTTAAGGGAAGCCCATTTACCATTTTACAGGTAAGAAAACAGACTTAGGTAATGCGCAAGGTCTCACAGCTGGTAGAGCAATCCCACAGGCCAGCAAGCTCCTTGCCTGGCCTCCTCACACAAAGGCCTTGCCAACCGGCCGTGCTGTAAAGACAGGACCCTCCCTTTTGCATGCACGAGGGGCCCAGCGCCCAGTTATCACACTAGCTCCTCAAAGGCCTCCCAGAATCATAGCCGGTTACAACCAACTGCTCTTGGAGATCATCTGATCCCACCCACTTGAGGAGAAACAAACTCTGAAACAGGTGGAAGCTTGCCTGAGGTCTTGGGGAGAGGACAGGAGACCTGGGGCCCAGCCCTCCCCACCACAGCCCTCAGGGAAGCCAGCGATGCCAATAGCTGGGGCATGTAATTGCTTCCAGATCATGGAAGCCTGCAGTCCACCCTCCTTGCTCCGTCCCATCCTGGCTGAAGCACTCCCAGGTCGGCTGAGCAGGAAGGTTTGTTTTGGCAGAAAGCTGGGTGCTGTCCAGCTCGATAATCGTTCGTGTTAACACACCATTATGTGTGTCGTTAACAGACTTGGCAACTGGGACTTGGCTTTTTCTTTTCTTTACATTTTCTTTTTATTTTCCAAAAATAGAAAAATAAAATGCAACCCCCATGTGTGAATCAGAAGAACCAAGATTCCCAGTCACCAGGTGCTCACTGACTCTGCCTGGAAGAAGAGGCTTTACCAAAAGCATGCCATTTCTGCCCAGGAAGCATCTCGTGGCTTTGTTCTTGAGGGAGGCTCCATCTGACACCCATGGGTGGGGGTTGCTGCTCATGACCAACGCCCGCACATCCCACGGCACCCCAGCGCCCCCTCGATACCAGCCTAGCAGACAGAATGGAAAAAGTTAGGGCTATGGAGTCAGCCTGGAGATTAAAGACTGGCTTCACCATTCTGTGGCTTTTGAGAACCTGATCAAGAGATCTAACCTCTCAGTTTCCTCATCTGGATAATAAGGGTAACCATGAGATATTATATATCATCTTTCCCTCCATTTATGTTACACTTAGCAATTCATCTATTTAAAAAAAGAAAGACAAGGAAGACTAAAAAGATAATATTGTACTCTTGTTATTTAGCAGGATTCTTGAATATAATGCACTCAGAGAATAATGATAAATCAGACACAGGCCTTTCCTTCCAAAAGCTTACAGGCTCACAGAGAGCTAGATACAAAGAAATTTAACTCCATCACTGATCCACTGAGCAGTTTTCCCCAACGCCAATGTTAACACCCTGATCCAAGCCACTGTGTTCTCTTACCTTGACCACTGTGGTTGCCTCCTAATTTGCCTCCCAGTTCCCTCTTTTGCTCCACCACAGTCTGTTCCCAGCAGGCAGCCAGCATGATCCTTTAAAACCCCAGTCTGATCATATCATCTCTTGTCCAAAACTTCCCAGTGAAGTCCCATTAAACTTAGGGGGAAAATCCAAAGTCCTTGCCTTGGCCTGGAAGGTCCTATGATCCACAACCTCATCTGTCTCACTGCCCTCCTCACTCACTCTGCTCCAGCCAAACCAGACTGCCTGCTCTTCCTTGAGCACACCTAGACAGTTCCCACTTGAGTTTCCTGTTGTCGCTCCTAGAACAGTGTCCCCATGACACCTGCACGGCTCCTTCCTTTACTTCATTCAAGTCTCTGCTCCACTGTCACCTCATCAGAGAGGCACGCTATCCAAAATAGCATCCCTATTTTTTTCTATGCCCTTACTTTGCTTTACTCTTTTCCATAGACTTATCACTTTCCAAATTATATATCTATTTGTTTGTGTTCAGCTTCTCTCACCAGAATGCAAACTTTCAAAGGGCAGAGATTTTGGAACAGTGCCTTGCATGTACTATGTACTCAATACATAGTTACTGGGTGGATGAATGAATGCAGTAATGTGCACATACTACATGCCAGGCCCTATGTTAAGCACTGATGAGACCAACTGGACAGTCCTTCCCTCCTAGACCATGAGGGCAATTAGACAGAAAGCAGCTCAGTAGGAGCCCTGAGGAGGAACCTGATCCAGCTGTGGAAGGTCAGAGCCAGGGAGTCCTTCAAAAGGAAAATATTTCTAAACTGAGTCTTGAATAAAGAGTTGGAGTAGCCAGGTAAAGAAGGGAAAGTTGGGGGTGAGGGGAGGGCATTTCCAACAGAAGAAACACTATGAGAAAGGCACAGAGGAAAGAAAGATCTCGATGTGTTTTGAAAAGCACAAACTTACCAGTTTTGCTAGAACTACATGTATGTGTAGGTGTAGGGGGTGAGTGCAGAGTAGTAAGAAATGAAGCCAGAGACATAGAAAGGAAAAGATCATGGAAGAATTCCTTTGTCGGTTGAGAATATTAGATCTGATCTTATATGCTATGGAAAATCATTAAAGGAAAGTAACATGGTCAATTTTACGAAGTTCCTTCTGACCGATGGATAGAGAATAGATTTGAGAGAGGTCAGGGTGTGAAGCATAGAGATGAGTTAGCTAATAATACAATAACAACAATAAAAATTAGAAAAGAAAATTTTTTTGGCTTTCTATAACTACAACCATCTTCCAAAAGGGATAGATCCTGTTAAATGGGAGAGGGACCTTTTTTGTTCTTCTAAGAATTTCTTTGACTTTGGTTATACAGATTTGAGGACAGGAGCTATGGAGAGGTGAGTCTTCTACATAATAGAAGAAAAGAATTCCCAGAGAATCTCAGTGAGGAAAAAATAGGAACAAAGGAAAAAGGAGCCAGCAAAACAATGTGATGCTAGTCACTGATTATGTTAGTCCATTTTGCAATGCTATCAAGGAATTATCTGAGACTGAGTAATTTATAAAGAAAAGAGGGTTACTTGGCTCATGGCTCTGCAGGCTGTACAAGAAGCATCACACCATCATCTGTTTCTGGTGAGGACTTCAGGGAGCTTCCAATCAAGGCAGAAGTTGAAACGAAAGCAGGTGTGTTACATGGCGAGAGAAGGAGCAAGAGAGGGAGGAGGTAGTGCCAAACTCCTTTAAACAACCAGCTATCCTGTGAACTAATAAAGCAAGAACTCACTCATTAAGAGGGAGGGCATTAAGCCACTCATGAGCGTATCTACACACATGGCCCAAACACCTCCCACTCAGCCCCACCTCCAACACTGGGGATCAGATTTCAGCATGAGATTTGGAGCAGCCAAACATTCAAACCATATCACTGATGAGGGTAAATTTCCAATAAGAAAAATCCAGTAGTAAAAGGAATTTTTATAAAAAGGAGTACATAATTTATGAGTGTAAGTTGTTTTCTAATTAATGGACTCCACTTTGGGATATGATGGAATCACAGGCATGAACTAGCACTCCCACCATTAAAACGAAACAGAACAAACATAAAACTGGATGAAATATGAAAAGCAACTGTCTTCTGGCATTGGACAACAGACAGCACAAGATTATGATCCCTGAAAGAAGGTAAGCTCACAAGGTAAGCCCTAACAGTTGCCCTAGCCATCCATCTAGGAATGATCCACCCCTGCCCTGCCCCACTGCAGAGCGGAGATCTAGAGTCTGAGCAGAGCATGGTAGTTCTAATGAGCTGATTAGCCAGAAGCCAGAATTCAGAGCAGTTGAAGTGGCTGGAATCTATGAGGCAGCACATATCTAATAGTGTTTGTGTGGGAATGATTGCACAGACAGGGACCCCTAGAAGCCTGTGTAGGGATACCCTCTGAAGTCCTTGGCAGAGAGCTAGGCTGTGCATATGCACGGTGAGAGTACACAGGCTTACCACAGAGCAGTTACAACAGGGTAGATAGCAGAACAGAGACACTACAAGTCAAACAGTGCTAGAGGACAGAGAAGATAGTCCAGCCATGGTGGAGAAATCTTGTTCACACCTCAGACCTCCACCTGAGACACCAACATGTTGATAACTTAAAAGCAACTACCACACACTAGAGTAAGGCATATTTTTGATAAGCACGGTCCAATACAACTTTCTGCAATGATGTTAATATTATTTGTACTGCCCCAAATTATAATCACTAGCCATATGTGTCTATCAAGCACTTAAAATAAAACTACAGCAACTAAGGAAATAATTTTTGTTTCCTTTTATTTAATTTACATTTAAATAGCTACATGTGGCTGCCATATTGTACAGCATAACTTTAGATCTGCCCTAACAAATCCTAAACCTAGGCTGTCACAAGATTCACAAGGGAAACAGAGTTTGGGGTTCATCCATTAAGTTAGAGGAGAATGGGAAAGACATTAAGCTTTCCACAGATTCTGTCTCACAAAGCATAAAAATGAGGTTACAAAAATTCAAAGTGATGAGCCAGTAATCAAACCCCTTACTGCCTACTAGAATAAAAATAAATGTTTTTCAGAGGAAGATAACAGAATCCAAGATCTCTATAACATATTATCAATATTCAGTACATAATCAAAAATTACTAGATATGCAAAGAATAGAAAAAAGTGATGCACAGTCAAGAAAGCAATTCCAAAATACCCCAGATGTTGAAATTAGCATACAATTACTTTAAAGTAACAGTTATAAATATTTTCAAAAAATTAAAGGAAGATGCTCTTAATAAGTGACCAAATGGGAAATCTCAGCACAGATATTGAAGGTATTAAAAAAATTAGAATTGAAATGTATAATAACTGAATTTTTTTTAATTGACTGGATCAATGGACTCAACAACAGATTGGAGAGGCAGAAGTGTAATGAACTTGAAGATAAATCAATAGAAATTTGCCAATCTGAAGAATAAAAAGAAATGATTGAAGACAAATAAACAAAACCTCAGGGATCTTCAGAACAATATTGAATTATCAAAATACATGTAGTAGGAGTGCTAGAAGGAGAAGAGAGTAAAAATGGAAAAGAAAAACATTTGAAAAAATAATGACTGAAACATTTTCTATTTAGTAAATGCATAAATTTACAGGTTCAAAATACTCAGTGAACACCAAGTAGAATAAATACAAAGAAAAGCACATCTAGGTATGTCAGGGTCAAACTACAAAAAAGAAAAGAAAAAGCAATCAGAAAACAAAGAGACATTATATACAGATGCTCCTCCACTTATGATGGGGTTGCATCCCAATAAACCCATTGTAAATTGAAAATATTTTAAGTTTAAAATGTATTTAATACACCTAGCCTAGCCTCCCTTAAACATGCTCAGAACATTCACATTAGCCTACAGTTGGGCAAAATCATCTAATGCAAAGCCTACTTTATACTAAAGTGTTAAATATTTTATATATTTTATTAAATGCAGTACTGAAGTGAAAAACAGAATGATCAATGTACGGTTACTACTGAATGTGTCACTTTTGCACCATTATAAAGTCAAAAAATCATAAGTCCAACCATCATAAATCGGGGAGTTTCTGTGCAGATGAATGATGATAAAAAAATTATTGCTGACTTCTCATCAGAAACAATGGAGGCAAGAAGACAATGGAACAACATTTTAAAGTGATGCAAGAAAAATTCTATCAAACTAAGAATTCTACATGAAGCAAAAGTATTCTTCAAAAAGTATGATGAAATAAAGACATTTTTGATAAATTCAAGCTGAGAGAATTTGATGTCGGTAGACCTGCACTACAAGAAAAAAATGCTAAAAGATGTTTTTCAGGCTGTTTTTTGATATCACCTGAATATTTGCATCTACAGGCAGGAAAAACCAGCACCAAGAAAAGTTTTTAAAAATGAGGTTAGATCAATATGGCCAACTAGACACAAATAATATGTGCCTCCTCTGCAGAAAGGAATCAGAATATGAAGTCAATTCTCTTCTTTCAAATAGATCATCTAGGAGAGAATGCTAGGATTCACCACAGAAATTATGGGAAGCCCCAAAGGTGGATAAGGAAAGAGTTCAAGCCAACATGTCCAGGTGGGAACTAGCCAACAGCTGAGATAGGCTCCTGGATGTGAGGAAACAGTAAGAGAGAAGACCCCAGGATCCACTCACAAAGACAAGCTTTTACAACCTTGGCTATAAGAAACCCCCCTGACCCATTTTGGGTCTAACATAGAGAGCTGCTTGGATATTGCACAGAGACATTGTACCATAAAGGGAATTCACGTGGAATCTCACAGGCATCCAAGCCTAGAGCAGCTTACACCAGGCACCATTCTGAGAGCCTAGATAATGGGGAACCATGGGTGCACCCGCAGCCACTGCACAGCTCTAAGGAGGGATAGAGGAGCCCAGTTGCTACCATGTACCCCTGAGAAGGTCCCCACCGCCCTGAAGTGGGCTGCTGTTGAGACTGAGACATGACCAGAAAGCATTTCCACAGTTTCTCACCAACAATGCCTGCCTGGGTGGGGCCCCAGCCTTTCCAGTCACAGGTCCAAGGCACCATTTTAAGAGTTGACAGTGGGCTGTGCCCCATCCTTGGGCTGAATTTCAACTTGATGCAGCTGCAGCCCCCAGCTGGCTAGGAAGGGCAGGGAAATCAGGCTTTCTAGAATGCATCCAAGATGGTATCCATGATCCTGCAGCCTGCTTCTGTGGAACCAGGTCTCAAGCAAGATACATTCCCCATAGTTTCCTGCCAGTGCAGCCTGCCTGAGAAGGGCTGCGCCCTCCCTGGTCATAAACC